>QFEQ01001241.1:5521-39316 GCA_003316335.1 Hemileccinum impolitum | reverse complement strand
CAACATTGATGTCTCTGATCTTCGGGCGCAGTACAAGCCGATTGACCAGACCGAACAGTGTCCCCATGCACTGGTTCTCGTCATAGACCATGTCCCGCATGTTGTGAGACTGAAGGTCCCCATCCTCATCGACGAAAAAGGATCGGCCATAGCAGGGCAAGACAACGGAGAGCCGTAATGATGATGAAGGTCTGTCGGAGTCGATGGGAGACACGATGCAAAGGAGATTCTGCGGGGAATCAAGTGGCTTGAAGAGTTCCGACACCATGGTCCAAGATGGGCTTCGGATGTCTCCGTAGGCGGGGGGCGTGACCCCGGATAGATCGGTTGCGATTGCGGGTAGAACGAGTGGGGAGGAGGGAGGCTTCCTGCCTGTGCGGTCCCACAGGTCGCTCTGGCGCCTGGGATCCTTTCGGATTCCCACACGCACTTTCTCGCTGCCATGCGGTCCCCCACGATGGGACCATTCCATCGTGGGATCGCTCTTCGCCATCCATAAAGGATTCGATGAAGCGACACAGAACAATGGATGCTGCACAATATTGGTCGGCAATCTGCCGAGTGGTTTCCCGTCCATCAAAAGCAACCCATCAAGTAAATTGAAATGCACCACTTGCGAACACTGCTTGCTTGTCGGCGCAGACACGCACGAGAGCCTGCGTGAATTCGGATGTTGTAATGAGGTCCACTTCGAGCCTGGACGGTAACCATGCCAAAACTTGCTGATCGCAAGGTTGACACCTCGGTCGCTGGAATCAGCTTGGATCAGGTTGCTGACAACACTCTCTAGAGCCAGGGAGAGGCGGCGATCTCGGTCAAGGAGTAGTTGGGAGTAAAGGGGAAGGGAGGAGACCTTGCTGGGCGTGTAGTCGTGGATCAATATACTGGAGGAAAGGAGAATGTCGACATCTTCTGCAGAACAAAGGAGGTTATGGATCATGGGAGGGTCGACATCAAACGTGCTTCGACAAATGGCAGCCCCGTCCCGCAAAAACCCGCGGAATTCTTCATCTTCTGGCATACTCGTGAGTTAAGCCGATAGCTCATTTACCCAGCTGACCACTTTGCTCCGGACAGTACGAAGAAGCTCAAGCGCTTTCAGCGAGACAGCTTGGACAGGACAGGACATAAGCAGACGACGGAGCAAGGAGGATATGGTATCCATTGTCACCCCTTCCAACCAATTTGCCTCGACATCCCGGATGAGGTTTTCGAGTTCTCCGAGGAGGGCGTAGCAAAAGGTGGGTTGTTGGATTCCCTGATGCCACACCCACCCCATATTGGCGAGTGGTCCAACCTGAGAGATGGACTGGGCTATAAGCAGATAGACTTCGTGATGGCGAAACGTCAATGATCGACTTCTAAGCTCCCGTAAGATGTTGAGCCACTGGAGCAAGCCGCCACTGCGAAGGGTCCAAACGCCACAAATTCGTGTAGGGAAATATTAGGACAGCCAGTCTGGTTTGCCAGGACTTTGTTCGACGTGTGGGAAGCCGTATCAACGTATCTCTGGAGATTGTCGTGTGGGCCGCTCTGGGGCTTGTATATGCAATAGCTTCCGACATCGACGTGACCCAGTGCATTCGAGGCGGGGACGCGAGTATGGCTATCGAAACCATAGAACGACAACCCATTGTTGACGCAGAGAATCCTTGGGTGGTAGGGATGGATAATGCGAGACGACATAGTTTGGAATCGGAGCCGAGGGTAATCCGTGATGACGGTGAACAAATGTCGACCAAGAGATGGAATGTGGCAGTACGCCACATGTTGAAGGAAATCGGACAATCCAATTCGAAAATGACGATCTCGGCATGGAGCTGCTCAGCAGGCAATGGTTATCTGGATTTTGTTTCTCTCATTCCCGAGGTCGCACCTGCTACAGTGCCCCGAATGATATGTGTTGCCATACCAATTAGTGTTGTAAGTGTGTTCAAGCCTGGCGACTCGTTGCTGAAGGTCGGCGTGGCGAGCATTGGCTTCTTCCAGTTCAACGATCTTTTCACGAACTTCGCGACGCGCTACTTCCTCAATCCGAGTTTTGAGACACTGAAGAGGCGAGGATCCCCTGTAATAACGGACGGCGAATGTGTCTGCCGTGACTGTGTGGGAGAACACAGACCATCCACGATTCGATTGCGAGTGGCGATGAGAAAGATATTGGTGGGCTAAGCGGAGACGATCAAGGCTAGCAACCTTGCAGAGTAACAAATCCTCCAGAAGACTCGTCGGAATCAGTCTGCCAGCATCAGTATGTCCCTGATAGCTATCTTGTCGAGCGCGATCCAAAGTTCGATCGTCGTCAACAGCATGATCGACAACAGTTCCAGGTTGTTTCCATACGTTGTCAACGCGCTCGACGAATATTCGTTTGCCAAAACCTCCAGCTTCATGCAAGCTTCCTCGTTATCCCTCACCCGGTCAACCCACCCATCAATTCCCTCCTCAACTGCCCGCTCCATATCGTACAGCGTGGCGTGCGGCTCACTACGATAACCCTCCTCGAAGAATGCCCCATCGATAGAAAGAAAGTCATCAATCCCACCCCGACGACGGTGTCCGGGACTGAAATGGGCGTTGAGGCCATCGGTGTTGTGATTACCCAGAGAGTCCCGAAGGTAATCCTTGCTACTCAACAGCGACCATCGTGTATCTCGGCTGAGATCAAGCTCCGACGGGGTCCAGCGCGGGGATACACATTGGGCTGCCTGTACCTATGTCCACCTCTTCTCCAGCGTCCGCCGAAGGCAAGTACACGTCTCCAACACCATCTGTGAGAGCCAATCTGGCGCAGATGCCCCAAGCTTCCTCAACCATCGGCTGATCTTCGCCGACATGAATTGGAGCAAATCATTTGAGAGGTCGACAGACATTCTTTCCTTCCCAAGGCAACACATGAAGAATAGCATGGACTCCTTGCACGCAAGAGAATGGTCCGATCCATTGTCTGAAGAACAACTCGAACAAGAAGCTACAGCGAAGATCGTCGCCACGGCAACTTCGAGTTGTTCCAACGTCGGCAGGGCGACCAACACCTCGCAGGATGCCGGTAAGCAATTCGGTGATATAGCGTGGGTGGGTCGTATCTCGCGTTTCGAGAACAGTGGACTGCGCTTTCTGAGTCGTTGCAGCAGCATCTGGCAGGATATCATCATTCATGTGGACGAGGAAATTGACGAGTTCGGAGAGAAAGCTCCCGTCATGAAACACCTCGTTCGGGATCTCGATGGCCGGTCCAGGATCAGTTTTCCTTGTGTGGTTATCACATTCTCGGCCTTCGGGGACACCTCGAATGACTCGAAGATGGTGACGTCTCTCTGCTTCCTGAAGACGACTACCACATTTTGGGCTCGGATAAGATATGCGAGGACACCTGCATACCATGAATTACCGGCCGGATAATGTGGAAGCTGAATGACTCACCTCCTGCATTCATGCTGGCGAGCTGAGAAATGGTTTGGGACCTGTCCAGGCTTTGAAACCGGACAATGACCCGTAGATTGTCGAGCATTTGCGAAATGCTGTGCCACTGAGGGATATTGGCTTGGTCGACATAGACGCTATAGCGACGGGCAACAGCGGTGATTGCTCCAGCCAGCGAACAATCGTTGCTGACACTGTGGTCATCCCCGTCGGGGAGCTGGAGAGGGCAAAACACATGAGTAATTATATATTCCATTTGAGAGATGTCCTCGGGGTCGAGGACAGAGTTTGACATTGTAGTATGATGAATGATAACGAGAATCGATTTCGACAGCGAGATGATGAGGGTGAGAAGAAGGGGCAGGAGCCACCGGACGTGCATATCGCCCCCATATCTGTTAATCTGTGGCGAAGGATTGGTCCCAAATTCGAAGATCTGAGTCCAAAGACCACAGGATGATGGGACCTACACTGTGATTAATATGGAATAAGAGAACGGCGCAACTCTGAAAGCGTACTAGTAGTGGGTCATAGGGTTGTACTTCCTCATAGGACCGCACATGAAACATCAAGGTGCCTTTCTTGCGGCCAACTTCTCGGACTCAATCGATAGAACAGTCACCGTCACAGTCCATTGCGCTGTTACAACCGACCTTGAGCAATTATGACAACAAGCATGAAACAATGCAAACCTTTCCATCCATTAAGGGAGTAATGAGCCGACACGGACATCTTGCTGGGACTAACTTGAAACATGTTTCCAGCGCGACTCCCTGCCAATACATAATCATTCGTTGAAGCTTGCCGGAATGAACAATGGAGTTAATTGTAACAATTTGTTGAAGCACTTGATGGTACTGCGGGTAAAGCGAATCGCTCGAGTGGCTGTGACTCGGCATCTCTCTACCAATTCTGTGATTCTACACTGAACCTACCGTTCCCCAGAATCGCCTCGCCACGCTCGCTGTCGCGTTCTTGTGAACCACTCGCCCTCAACCAGCTGTGTGCAAGCCCGCCCACGCAGCTAACACTCGGGTCCCAGGTTCTCTCAGATCGGAAGACGCTAGTACATAGCTACTTCTCTGCAACTGAGTCTATTAACGACGAGCAAAGATTAGTATGTAACGAGTCATCGGACACGCATCCAGCTCACCGTCACAAAGAACGAGCGGTGCACCCTCTCATTTGACACGACCGCGCCTGCATCCATCCTCTCTGCCCTCAGCTCCCCGCTCATCTCCTCCAAATCCACCACCCTCAGCCTGTACACATCGTCCCTTTCAGCAGCGGTCTCATCCTTGATGCTTTCCAGGACATTCACCGTCCCATCCTCGACGAGCCCAACGACGTCAAAGCGGGTAGTCACGCTGTGACGGTCCACGGTCCCACGAAAGAACAGCATGTTCTCGGGCTTGTGGGTACACTCACTGTGTTGGGCACAAGGAACTGACCACCAATCAAGATTCTGCATAACTTTTGAATGTCCAGATTGCTCTTTGCCGTTTGATATTTGCAACGGATTTTGTGGCGCCTACTAAGGTCAGGGACTCTGCATACTTTTTCTGTCAATGTTTTTATTTTGCTTTGAGTCACTCAGTACTTCCGCCTTTAATGACTGATGGTTTTGATGCCCTGGCTCCTCGGCTCAAGCCTTCGGAAACTTGACCGAAGCTATTCCAACATGAACATACTAAGGTAGGAGTCCGTTGTATAATCCATTGCATTTCTAGTGATATTCATGTTGTGTGCGCCCAGCCTGAGGAGGCTGCCAGTATGTCCCCCCCATCACGGAAAGACCTAGCGATCCTGACCCATTTGAATGTCTATTACGCGGTCTCTCCTCGGCAACTTCCGTGACAAAAAGTTATCACATGGTGTGCGAGCGAATGGGTATAGCCTGAATGTCAGATACCAGAATGACAAATGGAAGGTCACTTGTGAGCTTGACTGGCCTCAATCCGTTGTCTATAATTTGGACTCATCGTCCTGCAGGACGGCTACTCCGCCGCGGCCGTAACGTACGTGCTCTGCCTCTGTAACAAGAATTCCTCTAAGGCTAAGGAATCGATCCGAGAATACCACAGATCATACGAGCCAATCAAAAGTGAATTCCAAAGTGTCATACACAATATGGTTTGTACAACGTTCATAAATATTACTAGGATGCGATGCAATGCCATGGTTGGCGCAAATGTTTAAAGATGCAAAAGACCGTGCAACTGAGTGGAAAATTAAGCGGAAAAGCAGCTTTTTCAGAGACCGGCTTCAACTTCATTGGTCACTGGTTGCTGTCTGGTTCCAGCCAGCCAGCATCCAACAACAACTGGTGCGTGTGCTCGGTGTCTGGTTTGATGTCTCCGTCCAGTGGCGCAAGCCACTTCCGAACTCTAACACTCCCCACGCGGTGCTCCACACACCAGAATAGGCCATCATCCTGTGATCGCGTTGTCAATCCAAGCACACAATCTGCACATGCGAACTTTCTTACATATTTCCCCTTTCCTTGCATTGCGTGGCCGACGACTTTTCCACGACGCCATTCACCATCACTGCAGCAAATCCAGACACTGTCCCCGCTCTATTGGAAAGAAATTCGCAATGAGATTGGATAACATCAAGATTTGCTGTGGCGCTTACCTTGAAACGATATGGCCACGGCTCGTCGAGTTCGTCTGGTTGCGATTCCACAAAGGACTGGTCTCCCCAACAACCGTCGTCCCAGGTAGCAAGATCAACGGGGTACAATTCCAGTCTTGGTGGGCGCCTCGTCTTACTGTTGCAGTATGGACTACTGGCAATTAGACCTGGTCGAGCGTGCGCTGGGTAGTACATGGCTTGTAGTTTAGACAAGGGTGGAAAGATTTCAAACGACTTTGGGAGGTCAACAGTGCTAGCCATGGCGTCTTATATACTAGCTGTATGGACCTGAGTAGCTCACCACAACCTGTGGTTCCTTTGTTCTGCGTAAATCCGGAAAATCAGTGGATAATATGCATTGATTGGACAGAATAATATGTATGTTATCAATTGTCTTATGTCGTGAATGTACAATGGACCAACGTGATACTCGAGGAATGTCAATGAGTGCTAGCTTTGACCCACATCATCAGTCATTATTGAGAGTGCACACTAAATCAAAGCGTAGCATGACGGCTTGCTCCACAGCCGCATTGTGAACCACAAGCAATATCGTCTTGCGCTCTTTCGCAGATAGTCAGCCACGCGAACAACCGACCACACCAACAGTATTCTTGCACTCACGAGCTATTTATTATTCCAAATGCCTCCTCTCCCATTTCCACACCGTCCATCCATTCAAGTATTCCAAGATCGTACTTTTCTCCGGTCCCGACGACCTCGACTGTCTCAACTGGCATCTCACCATGCCGTGATAGAGGCATCCCTCCTATGGTCGACATAGAGGTCGGCGTGTGATACTAAATGATGATGGATACCGTTGAGGCAGATACTCCACGAGCTCGTACAACAATTCTTTCACAACAATTCAAGCTCAGCGACCACAATAAAAGGCTTGCAAGAGACACCAACCTCCATCTGTACCACCCAGCACTTTTACAGACTCGCGTGGGGGTCCCGGGAAGGAGGCGTAGGACCGTACTCCCACAATGATTCAATCGGAAGGTGCGAATTCGTTGATGGAACGAGAAAAACTCATCGAGCTCCGTACATTCAATCCAAGACATGGTACGGATGCCCGTTGTTACGCTAGACAACAAATCGGGAGTAAGCGACGTGGAATTTCAGTGTAATGTGGCGCACAACTTGGTCGTATGGAATCTGCCACTGATTTTGAAAATAGCCGATGAGAATTCAACTTACTGTTACTCGCCTCATCTGAAGGGACAGTATGGCACGGGGTTTAAATCCTTTATCGGATGGACAATGTGTTATCTCTGGGTAATCGAAAAGTTGAGAGGTTCAGACTTCCGTGCAAATAACGGGATTACATACCTCCTGGCTCCCGGTTCCTGTTATGGTCACTCAGCTGTTGTGTGACCTTGGGCGTGCTCGATACACCATGCTGTTTAGCCCTGTTCCATGTAAGAGTTCTATAGACTGTATGGATTGCGAGCGACTGGAGGGCCACCAGAAATAAGACGTAAAGAGAGACATGCTTTCTGGCTCGACCGAGAGCCACGAGAGCAGCCTTAATCCACGCATCCGTTGTCGAAGCGTGATCAATCGGTCTTTGAACCTGTCCATGAGAATCTGGTAGTCTGGTGACCGGCCCGTCTATATGAGGTCAGTGCGAGGCAGACCGTCGATAGTTTGCCTCGCGCTGACCTCATACAGACGGGCTGGTCATCAGACTACGAATCAGCTGATCCGTAACAGCTTGCTATCGTGAGAAGTTGGCAAGGGTGGTGTTTTATGTACTCAACCAAACGAGTCTGAGTAACGGGAGTCCCACCTTCAAGTTCTGTTCGTTAAGACTGGTCATTGTTTGCTTTTGATGGTGACCGACGTCTATCGACGGTTTGCCTCGTGCTGACCTCATTAGAGGGGCTGGTCACCAGACTAGGTGACCGAGCTTTGGTAACACCATATACCGTGTGCTCCTACCGGCTCTCTTATGCTTTTATGCTTTGGCTGTGCTGGTCCAATCCCCGCACACGCATCTTTACCGAGCTGCACTCCTTCCTGCAGTGCTTTGGCTAACATTCCGAGCCAACATGTCTCAGGTTTTCTCGTCGAACAACCCAGGTCATGATTGTCTCGATCAGGGACTGGCGGTAAGTGTCATAGTCAGGATATCTGAACTGGCTCAAATTGTGCAACCCAGCTTACCATGTTTACTATCGCAATGCTGCATGGGTGCTTGCCAGACGACTTTCACTGGACTGCCAATCAGCAATCCGGCAAATCCCACAATCAACGGTTATGATGCAAATACCTCAGTCGAACATGGTGTTTCCGTCTCCATCGCGATGTGGAATGCTTATGATCTCATCGTAAATTTCAGAGGAATCGGTTGGAAAGGAGTTCAAAAAATGCGCCATATTTCCAAGTGCGGTCCCGCTTTGATATTCTTCTTACTCTCCCTCTGTCGAGCCGTCTTCTTCGCACCTGCAGCCGACATTATGGCAAGATACGTCCGCTGCTTGGACTCGATTCATTTGGAATACCAAAAAGTGGTACCATCTTCGATCCCTCGCTACCCCCACTGGAACGTGCAGATGTACTTCCACCTGTGTATAGAACCAAGGACGGAAGTTGAACGTCGAATTAAACTTTTTTATAGATTCACAAGGTCCTATGTAGACACACCAAGTTCATTATTTCATCCGAGCCGGTTCAGCCAACTCCCTTGCATGATCACGGCGTCGCCTTGTTCATCTGATTGTATAGAGTTTGAGAGCAAGTGACTGGCAGTGATGAGCGGGAATGATGCCCAGTCGCCCGATGCCAAGCAATGGGCCGACTGGAGTGGAGATGAAGAGGAAAACGCACTGCCTTGAATGATGAGTCCAAGGGCATTAGTAATTAATGGGATTTTTTCCCTCAGACACGTTCGCGTGTTCTTCATGTTTGACCACCAAGACAATTCGAGTGACAGGCAACTTACTACTTTGAAACCATGTGACTCATCTGGTTCTATATCACTCCAGAGGTGGTGGATCGGGTTTCGAAGGGATCATGTGTAAGTGGTTGAAAGCGAGAGTCGATCCCTCAGGCTGATACTAGTAGCATTGGTGTATGAAAGTGAAACGCCAACGACTCCGAGCCAAACAACTTTGAACTGGTCAACCGGTTAGGTTCAAACAATACACGCAACTCGAAGATCAAGCTTTCCAGTCCGCCCACTCATTGCGCATGAACTAGACAATAACAGACTGGATGCTCACCGACTCGTGGGCGCTGCGCAGTCTAGACCCTGAGAAAGGTTACTGTGTTAGTACGGCTGACAGGAGCTAGGACAGACCAAAGAACACTCGCGCACTAGTGTACCGTGTCACTGATTCATCCATGGGCGGACTCGGACCGTTCCTCCTTCGGTCATACCCATTACCCTGGCTCGAACCGCGCGTTTAATTTTCTTTCTTTACACAACTCGTCAAGGAGCAATAGACAACGTTGGCTTCTCACTCGTCGTGAAAATAAGAGGATGGACATGTCCATCATGTTTTGGTTCGATGTGCCTATCCGCCCACAACTTTGAGGAGTCCAGAGTCGCACCCTGGTCGATGTTGAGGTTGGGCTGGTACTACCGACGTTATTTCGTTCAGTTTCATCGTGCCCTCCCTGGGCGTCCTGCTGTGACGTTTTTCAGACTGCAGACCTCTGCGATGGATTCGGTGCTGGGAAGAGGTGTGGGTATTAAGAAAATCATTGCCAGATAACAATGGGCGTTGGTAAGAAAAAAGCTTACCTCCGCTAGACGGATCTTCCGACACTCACGTAGATGCTAGATCATCCTCCACCAACATTAGCAAATGTTCATCAGTGTGATGCCTTAGGGGATACACGTCAACCGTCATGTCTGCAGATCTCTGTAATGGGAAGAAGAAAGGATGCACGAGGATCATTGCGCAGTCAGTGGCGTGCTTGCGCCACTCCATCAGTCTGTATCGTATCAATGGTCGTCTCTAAGCACAAGGCTGCTCTTGTTGAAAATGACAACAATATGATCCAGCCTGCGATGTTGTGCGCCGTTGCCAACTCATCATGGTCATCCCCTAGTTTCAAAGTAAGATACGATACTTGGTGGAATGAAGGACAACACCGCGTCCAGTCACTGGCAACAATTTGGTCTGCGAGGAAGCATGAACTCAGAGTGAATGGCATACATATTCCCATACCTTGGAGCTATTGGTCAAGTGTACGTATCAACTTGATAATGAAAGCCGCAAGAAATGGGCACGAGATATAAGCTGGAGAATCGCGATATGCAATTCCGCATGACGGCAAAGAAGTGTCAACACGGCCTCTTCCCGGCGGAAAATAACGAAGAATGATGATAACATCTGTGTTTGTGGGCACGACCTGACCCAAACCCTGGTTTATGCCCTTCACCGTTGATTACCGCGCAGTGCAGGCTGGAGCTAGGAAATGCGCAGAACAGGGGGGTTCGCGTGTCGAACACTAAGGATTGACTCGATATAGAAAAGAACCTTGGGTTGAAACTCGAAAGAATCGGAGTTGATCGATCATCCCTGACGCGAACAGTTCCCAAGAGACTTCGTAGAATCAGAAGGACTCGGACTTCTGGTCTCGAAGGGTCTGGATTGGCCAACCTGGCCAAGTTCCGAGTCTGGCGGTGTGCGGATAGACGGCGTAGAAAAAAAAGAGGTGAGAATGTCGCACATAATGATTATGCGTGCAAGATCAAGTCTAAAAGATGTAAGCATTCATCGCGCATGAACAAGACAGCAGCAAACTGGACGCTCACAGCAGTCACGCTGTGCTGCTAGTACAATATTCAAGGACAAAAGGAAAGGAACAAGCACCAAAAAAGAAGGGGATATCGATGATCCTGTCCTGTCTGATTCAGCACCCACCTCGCGCGCCCTAGACGGCGGCCAGACAACCCCGCCCTCGAGGATCTCAGCTAAACCGCACTCCCATCTTCACCATCCACCTGCATCTTTTGTCTTTCTTCGGGATCCAACCAACTATCCTCGACCGTCGCCTTCACCCTCCGCACATACTCCTTCATATTCTCCCTGTACAGCTGCGCAGCTTCTGCGTTCGCAGGGCTGTTTGGATTCGGGTCGTGTAGCAGACTCTGGATGGAAGTCAAGATCGCGGCGACGTCGTAGGTTGGCGACCACCGGTTCTGGAGAATGTCGAGACACAGCTCGCCGTTGGCGTACACGTTTGGGTGGAACATGCGTGAAAGGAATTTTACGGAGGGGGGTTTGTTGGGATAGGATTCGTCGAATGTGAGGAGAAGCTTGAATGTGCCGTCTTCAAAGGGCGTATCGGCTGAGTTACAGGAAAGAGATCACGATCGGTAGTCGGGGGAAGGGGGGACGTGTCAGCTGGGAAGACCTCGAAAGGGAACGGCGACTTGCCTGGGCCGAATATCACGGCGTTCCATACCATGATATTATCGGGACATGGGCTTCCTAATACACCACTTGGCGGGTCACTCGACAGTCGTTTAAAGTCGCGAATGAGGCGTCGTCTGCAATTTGTAGACTAATATTCAAGTTGTTAGGTTGTTGGTTCAGAATAAGATGTACACGGAATGGAAGCGTACCATGACAAGTTGTATGAGCAAGGACCACGAGGGAGGGACAAGGCAAAGAAGACTGGACGCGCCACCTCGCTCCAAGGCGACCACATTTGTCAGCCACTCAAACCATAACCCTATACTGGGGTTCGTCGAACTGTCACCACTAGATTCATATTTGACTGTTGTACAGAGCCCAATGCACCTAAAATGTCTCAATAGATGTCTTCTGGCTTGTTCAACAATCTTCCTTCCATCCCACCCTCGACCATCACTACTTGACCGGTGACATGACCGGATACCGTCGATGATGATAACATTGCAATCGCGTTTGCGATGTCCAGGGGCGTCGCAATCTTTTTGAG
The DNA here is from genome assembly GCA_003316335.1 of Hemileccinum impolitum. Taxonomy (NCBI): domain Eukaryota; kingdom Fungi; phylum Basidiomycota; class Agaricomycetes; order Boletales; family Boletaceae; genus Hemileccinum; species Hemileccinum impolitum. Next base: position 27,331 of record QFEQ01001241.1, on the reverse strand, counting down.
CGGAGTCCTACGAGGAGAGGAGAGTTGGAAGAGCTGGCTTTTGATGTAATAGCCAACTGTTTACTCACGTAGCAAGGGCACGATAGACCACATCGGGGTTGGCGAGCGCGTTCTCCACCCTGGGTGTTCTCACCCAACCTGGCGCAACTGTATTTACACGGCCCTTTGGAGCGATCTTCACGATCTCGTTCTTCAAAGACATAGTCAAACCATACATCATCGCTGGGAACAAAATTCCCGACGGTGAGACATATCTCGATAAATATACACATGCACTCACCGCTCTTCGTGACGGCATAGTCGGTATGCCCTGCCTCGCCATACTTACCCGCCGTGCTCCCGATGAATACGATCGCTGCCTTTTCCTTCACCTCTGGCGTCGCACCTGCCAATCGCTTTAGATATTCGCGGCAGACCAGGAACGACGAGGTCAAGTTGGTCGAAATGGTGTGATTCCATCGCTGAAGCGTCAAGTCGGCCAGCGGCACATCCTCCGCGGGCCAAATCCCGTGGTTCACGACGAGGACCTGTACCGGTCCGGCGTGCGCGATAGCCGTGAACATGTTCGCGACGGACATTTCATCGGAGAGATTGGCCTGGACCGCTTGCACGTTGGAATAGGCTTTTGAGAGGCTTTCCAATGGCCCGTATTGCGTGTTGTAGTGGGCGGTCACCTCGGCGCCGAGTGCTGTCACAAACATGTTAGTCGCTTAGACGGCGGCAGCGCACCGTGGGTCTGTGACTTACAGCAGTAGAGTCGGGCGGTTTCGAGACCGATCCCTCCGCTTGCACCTGTCGATCAACTTGAGCGGGTAGGTCAGAGCAAGACGCCGGTGGTACTGTACCTGTGACGAGAACGTGTACGTCCTTGAGCCCAAGGTCCATAAAGTCTGTGAAATGAAAAGGTACTGTGAAGGTGGTCGTGGGTGGCGAGAACGAGTCGACAGTGCCAATCAGGCTTGGGGGTATATAAAGACAGTTCTAGACCATGGGCCGAGTTTGGGACCCTCCCGGTCGTTGGCCAGGACGCCATCTCCATAGGGAGCAATGCTTCCCACATGATCATGAAGAAGTCGGCTGAAAATGGACATATGTTGAGTAAGACGTACACACTCACTCCGAGGGGTTATTCGAGTCGTTTGTCGATGTTTCATCGCCTTTTACGCCAGTACGAGCGGTGCCCGGTGCGATCCAAGACTTTCAAGGGGCCCGTCTAATGAGCGCGTAGCCAAGTCATGACAACTCGTGGGAAACACATGTGTGTAGGACTTGCTTCTCCACTCTGGTTGAGGGTATGGACGCGTTTTCTTCCATTCTAGACACCTCTGCGACCTCCTTGTACATTTCACTGCTCTCCATTGCGTTCAACCCAACTGCATGGAACATCGTCGCTCGTAACGGTACGCCTTCTGATCACATACAGAACTCAACTGGAAACCACACGCGTAGAGTACACGAACAAGACCATCACCCGCCTCTTTGGCGGTAATGCACGCCACGGCTGTTACTTTCTCGCCGTGTTAATATTCTCGTTTGGCATTTTGCGCGACCACTTGTATGTCCACGTCCTTTTTCGCTTTTTTCTTCAAACACTGACATTGGCACGCCGCTGGAAATAGGTACCAGCACGCATTGACAGATCAGCCTCGCGTACCGCTGCTTCCAGAGCCTTATGCGACCACCGTCCCCATCGTCATGTTCGCGATCGGTCAGCTCTTTGTCATCACGTCGACATACAGATTGGGCATTACCGGGACCTTCCTCGGGGATTACTTTGGCATTCTGATGGACTGTCGCGTCGAGGGCTTTCCTTTTAACGTGTTGAGGGACCCCATGTACGTCGGAAGCACGTTGTGTTTTACTGCGACGGCACTATGGTAAGACCTGTTCCGTGGACGCTACTTGTTTTCAATGCTCAACGGGTCGTGTTTGGAAGGTATGAACGTCCGGCTGGATTGTTGATCACACTGTACGTGTACATCGTGTACATCATCGCCTTGCGCTTCGAGGGGTACGTCGTACATGTTTCTCGGCAAGTCGCTGACACTGACACACTGGTAGCCCGTTCACCGACATGATGTATTCCAAACGTGCGGCGAAAAAGGAGTAATACGGACTTGGAACGCCGCCTTAGTGTCCCTAATGGAGTTACTCGTAGACCGACAACCAGAGTTAGATAGTCCTGTTGGATATTCATTCCGCAGTGGTGACGCTGCATACGGTACACGATCACAATCATTATGATGTTATGAGTTCTAGTTCACCCTCGTTAACTACCTGGATTGCTCTGGGGTTTCCTTCTCCCCCCGATCAATCCTACCTCTTCTTCGTTGTCAGCATCACCATCCGTGAATACAGTCGTCCCACTGTCCAATTCGTGTTCCACCTCCTCGAACCGTGTTTTGAACGGGATATGCGCTGTGTTGGAAGCAAGGTGAGGGTAATATTGCCTGTATGAAAAGTAAGCGACACCGAGCCCGAGCGCAGACCCGGTGAGTACATCTTCCCAATGGTCTGTCGCATCGACGTGAAAATGAGAACGGGTCTGAGCAGCGTAGTGTAATGGCGCGCACGTCGGTAATCCATCGTACGCGAGAGCGCCACCCAGGAGGCAATTCCGAGGGGTACAAGCGTCAACCATACCTTGGCCTGGGTACGAACGAATAGTCAGGATTCAATTGATCTGACTCAGACTGTCAAAGGTCGCTCACAGCGTACCCACGCTTGTCGAACAAACGGAGCTTGCCAGCAAGGTAAAACGTGAGGAATCCGAGTCCAGCAAACGACACTGGAGTATTCACGGGATAGTCCGAGCTGGAATGGCGACACAACAAGATGGGACGGACGTACGACTGGAGTGACCGCTGGGGAAGCTGCGCCAGCCATCTTCGAGAATGTGCTTCGACATTTGGGTGCAAATGTCGACGGTCGACAGGCCCCACGGTGGGTCTTCGGAGCCGGCCAAGGGCTGGCAGCGCGAGATAACGTCTGTTTTAATTGGGATTGAGCGGGGGCTTCCATATGAATGCGGTGGGACTCACCCGGACGGGGACGACCGACGGTGACCTTGACGAGTTGGGTAATGGAACCGGTGACGGTGATCGACAGACACACTTGAAGAGCGAGCGATGTCAGAGATGTCGAAGCACCTGTGAAAAAAACGGGGGAAGGGGAGACGCACGGCCGAGGATGCTGTGGTGGAGGTCCCACCAGGATCGCACAAAGAGCAAATTGACGACGATTTGCACGGCTAAGGGGAGTGCGCTGCCGAGGAGCCAAAGCACCTGAGTCTGATACCAATACCTCGTGAGGAGCAGAGCGGGGTTGGAACAATGGGTAAGACGTACGCTGACAGTCTGATTGACTGCATAGCTAGGTGGAGTGAACCCGTGCCTGATGAACTATCTGGCTTGAAAGACTTGACTCACGGGTATCGCAGACTGCAAGTACAGATGTCAGACTCGCCGATAAAACACTGCAAGGAGACTCACGAGGAATCTGTGAGTAAAAAATGTCTCTTGAACCCGGTGACGTGGTGGCTGATATAGGTCAAGATCCACCTGCCAGCATCATCGTCGACACGACTTTCGCTGGACAAGACTGGGCGTACCACAAGGCAAGTGTAACGATCCTGAATGCGAATCAGCGTCCTGGATGTATCTTACCACCTCAAAGGTTCGCTCACCAATCTGGGGCGTACGAAACGATGAATTGTCGGAGACTGGGTCCCCCTCTGCGGAAGTGATTCATCCTGGTGTGTGAGGGAAGAGCGCGAGAACTGCAAGGGAGTGCGTGTAGCTCGAATCCGTAAATATCCTGCGAGCCATTTTGACAGCGCCGGCTCCCACTGGCTGGACCGGCGTGGACTGCTGCCATCCGGTGTCACCAAGTCGACGTCGCGACGAAGCCTAAAATGGCTCTTTGTGCTTTTCGGCTGCACCACTGTCCCACAGCGAACCCATCCGATCTAAGAGCTATCTCGGATCAGGCTCAGCACACGAATCAACCATCTCATTGCAAATCTGGCGACATCATGACACTAGACTGCAGCCGATCCCATTGACTAGTACTTGACAAATATGTGTCCAGCCAGGACGACTCGGACAATCGAGGACCATAACATAACGCCATCGTACCACCAACAGGATGTGTATCCCGCAGTGATCGACGACCTTGCGCTCAAAAACACGTCCAGTCGAAATCTCCGTCGAACAGCTCATGGGTGGACGATGAGCGAGAGCATATTATATGCGAGGCGGAGGATGGTTCCTCCCCGGGGTCGGATGGTGCTTATGGTGAGTGCATACTATCTAGGCTCGAGTTGGTGTGCTGACCTGGGTTGTGGAGTGATTCGTTTATTTTTTCTTCGGGCAGATTCAGACGGAGTATTGCGAGACGATGTGGATCGTGAGCTTAGCAAAGACATGGGTTTAGATACAGCGTGCAAAGGGCTCAGCAGAAGGGCACGAGTGGTATTGAACAAGGTGGGTAATACAGACGAGCGCGAGACCGTCGATGCTGTACTCGTATGTGTCCCAAATCGCTCAGGTCCTACGTCCACACCATGAAACCTCTCAAAGTACGCTGTCGTCAAGGCACTTCCCATCTCTTTCGCTTCACTTCGCGATGGTACTGGCAGTTTCCTCGTGTCTCCACATCCACGCAACATGACCCTCGATGTGAGCAAAACATTATCTACTCAATCTGCTTAGCATCTTCCACGCGTTTCTTCGTTCCGTCTGGTCTACCCCACAGGCGCCGTGTGACCTCGGTCAATCTGTGCAGTGGTGGAGTGGGACGCGTTCTTAAGCTAGCAAAGATGGGATAGAGACGATGGAAGGCGGTATGGGAACGCTACACGAGTCAAACGCCTCAACAGAATGCTGCAGGAGATTTCTATGTCAATGTCTCTATCGAAACAAGCCAGCTAGGCCAGAAGTTAACATCAATAATGTTTGTCTCCCTAATTGAACGACACAGGGTTGAAGTTTGGTCACTCTCTTTCTTTTCAGCTTACGGTCTGGAACTCGCAAATCGCGATGAGTCTGGACTTGAAGAATTTAGTCTGGCGGGTCGATACGCTGTTGCACGGATATCTGCAACAGCGTCAAAATCTCGCTTGGCCGTAGGGATTCAAGGAAACTAGAAGGGGTGTCGATGTAATTAAAAGTATTCGTGCTTGTAGAAGTACACTCAGTACTGATAGAGTCAGTGACTAGTGTATTCCACACCTGTAGAAGTACACTGTAATGTATGAGTACAAGGTATGAAAGAGCAATAGATGGATCTCACCTCAGTACTGATAGAGTCAGTGACTGAGGTCTACGTGATTATGTAATACGGATCTATCCGAGTCCGTTTGCACAGTCCATACGAGAATAATACAACAGTGCTGACTAGGTGTGAGGATATATGGAATCCGTGCACCTGGGTTATTTTTCAATGGAGTGACTAGATGAAAGACTCTGGTCTGCGTCTCGGACTGAGCTCGCGGTGATCGATTGTTGATGTATGTTGTCAGCTAATTGGACTCTCGAGCGGACAGTCATCGCATCCTTCACTTCCCAGCCTTACTCGTAACTCTCACTCACGCTATGGAGATGGAAGACGTCAAAAAGAAATTTGGACGGTTCAGGATTCTCGTTATCGGCAGAGCCAACGCGGGCAAAACTACCATTCTCAAGAGAATCTGCAACTCTATCGAAGATCCAGAAATCTACGACGCTGAGGGAAACAAAGTATGGTTCTGTTTCATGGTTTGGTCCGCATAGCGCTGATAGCTTGCGATCAGGTCGATCATGCACAGATCCAGGAATCCAGAGAGGTGAGCGCCAGTATTAGATCTCGCTGTCCATGAGGTGTTCACTACATCTCAAGCGCGGAATCCACGACATCGAAAATGAGATGGTCTTCCAAAGTAACTCAGGCTTCGTATTTCACGACTCACGGGGATTCGAGGCTGGTGGCATAGAAGAGTTCCAGCAGATGAAGGACTTTGTTGCGGAACGTGCAAAGACGCCGTTCCTCCAGAAACGGATTCATGCTATATGGTAGACAATAATGGTTGATGCAGTACACTGACGACAGCTTCCCCTGGAATAGGTACTGCATATCAATGGACAGGTATAGCCGACTCGTCTTGAATGCAGAAGAAAGGTTCTTTGATGAATGTGACACGGGAAATGGTAGATCTTTTTCCACTATACTTGTTTCGTCTCAATCACTGTTTAATTACAGTGCCTGTTGTGCTTGTGTTCACAAAATGTGATGCACTGTTAGCTGTAGCTCGGGGAGCTCTCAAACCTGAGGAAAAACAACTACCTAGGGAAGATCAGCTTGTGAAGATCAAGGAATGTGCAGGAGAGATCCAGAGGAAGACTGCTGCTACTGCATGGGATAGGTTAAAGACAAGGAAATATCCTCCCAAAGCATATGTGTATCTAGAAAGTAAGTCCAAATATTTTATTCTGCATCAGCTAGGTCAATTGTGTCCTTTACAGAAATGCATAAGTCTGACAATGGATGCAAGCTCCTCTTAGAGAGAACTGTGGAGGCTTTGAATGATGAGGCCTTGCAGATGTTACTAGCCTCTACTCAGCATTCCAACATAATGATTTGCATTAAGTATGCTGTGACAAAGTAGGTGATGGTAAAAGTCATTGAATGAATGCTGATGATGGATATTTAATTTTATTATAGAGACATACTACCATTCATCAATGCTAAGTATGGCACAACTCTACCACTCAGTTCTGAACAACAAGAAATATTGGTTAAAGGGATTGAAAAATGGTTTCCACATACTAAGGTAATGAATTTTTGAATCCAATCATCTTGATGGGCACAATCAATATATACTGATGTTCAGTGACATATTATTTATAGAGTGTGAGTGGCCTATTTGAGTGACATCTCAGATGGTTCTAATAGATGTCCATGTGTTATGATCCATTGCTCTCTCATTCATAGTGGGTAAGTGTCCTGATGTGACTTGTAGATCAAGAATGGTATTGATGGATGCATATTTGCTCTTATGTTCATAGGAGGCAAGTGGTGTGATAATGATTGGTGGATTTAGGGTAATGCTAATGGTGCCTCTTTGTTCTCTTACTCATAGATAGTAAGTAGTCTGATTGTGATTGGCAGACTTAGGGTGGTGCTGACTTATGCCCCTCTGCTCACAGGCAGTGAGTGGTCTGATTATGATTAGTAAATTTAGGATGCTGTTAATGGGTACCCTTGCATTCTTATTCATAGGCAGTAAGTGGTCTGATTATGATTGGTAGATTCAGGTGGTGCTTATGGATGTCCTTTTGCTATCTTCTTTACAGGCAGTAAGTGGTCTGATTGTAACCAATGGATCCAAGATATCATCAATAAGTGCCCCACTATTGGCTTTCTTGTTCACAGTGGGTGAGTGGGGTGATCCTAATCAGTGAATTCCAGGAGGTGCTCATGGGTGCCCCTTTGCTCTCTCATTAACAGGCAGTAAGTGGTCTGAATATAATTGGTGGATTTAGAATTATGCTAATAATCTTCTTGCACCCTTATTTATAGGCAGTGAGTGATGTTTTTGTGATGGGTGGGTTCAAGATGGTGCTAATGTTGGTTCTGTTCTCTTATTTACAGTGGGTAAGTAGTGTGATTGTGACTTGTGGATTTGGAGGGTGGTGCTAACAGATCTCCTTTTGCTCTTTTATTCATAGGCAGTAAGTGGTCTGATTATTATTGATGACACTCATAGATGTTTCACACTCATATTCATAGAAAGTAAGTGGTGTGATTGTGATTAGTAGATTTAGAATGACTCTGTTAATGGATGCTGCTTTCTCATTTACAGGAAGTAAGTGATATGATTGTGATGGTATATTCAACATAAATTGATGCTCCATTGCTTCCTCATCTATAGGCAGTAAGTAGTTGTGATTGTAATTGATGGATTTAGAATGATTCTGATTGGTGTCCCTTTGCTAATCCATAGAGAGTAAGTTATTAGATCTGGTTGGTGGATTCATAATGGTGGTGACAGGTGTTCCATTATTCTTATTCACAGGCAGTAAGTGGTCCTATGGCCAATGAATAAAGATGTTGATGAATGCCCCTCTATTGGTCTCTTTTTAGACAGTAAGTGGTCTGAAAGTTGTGATGATTGATTTGGGATGGTGCTGATGTATGGCCCATTCCCATCTTATTCATAGGCAGTAAGTAATCTGATTGTGCTTTTTGAATTTAGGATAGTGCTAATAGGTGTTTCTTCACTCACTTGTTCACAAGGTAGTAAGTTATCTTTATTCATGTGTTTAGGATGGTGCTTATGGACACCATTTTTCTCTCTTATTTATAGTGGGTTAGTGGTCTGATTATCATTCAAGTTGGTAAGATTCAGGATGGTGCTAATGGAGGCCTCTCTGTTGTCTTGTTTGTAGTGGGTAAGTAGTTAGATTATGATTGTTAGGTTTAATGTGGTGCTGATAAATGTCTCCTCTCTCATTATAGGAAGTAAGTGGTGTAATTGTGATTGGTGGATTCTGGATAGTGCTGATACATAGATGCTCCCTTGCTTACTTATAGGAAGTAAGTGTTGTTGTTGTAATTGGTGGATTTTGTATGGTGCTGATCATGATCAATGCCCCTTTGCTCTCTTATTGATAGTGGGTAAGTGATATGATAATGATTAGTGGATTTGGGATGATGCTAATAGGTGCTCCTTTATTCTTTCTATCACAGAGAGTAAGTGGTATGCTTATACTAGTGATCAGTTGGATTTAGGGTGGTGCTCTTTTATTCTAATTTATAGAAAGCAAGTGGTGTGATTGGTGGTTCTAGGATGGTGCTAATGGATATTCCTTTGCTTGCACATTTATAGGAAGTAAGTTATCTAATTGTGGTTATTAAAGTCAAAATGTTGTTGATAAGTGCCCTATGCTGTTACTCATAGGCAGTAAGTGATCTGGTTATGATTGGTGAATTATGGATGGTGCTGATGAGCCTATTACTCTCATTCATAGGTAGTAAGTAGTTTAGTTTGGATTAGTGAGTTTAGAGTGGTACTGATGGATATTCCATTACTTTCTTATTCATAGGCAGTGAGTGGTGTGGATTTGAATGGTGGATCCAGTATGCTGCTAATAGATGTTTGTGATTCTTACATATTCATAGTTGGTAAGTGTTTTGATCATGATTGGTATATTTGGGATGGTGCTAATGGATGCACATTACATTCTCATTTATAGGGAGTAAGTGATGTATTTGTGTTTTTTGAATTTAGGATATTGCTGATAGATATCCCTTTGCTCTTTTATTCATAGGGAGTAAGTGGTCAGAATATGATTGATATATTCAACATAGTGCTGATTAATGTCCCTTTTCTCTCTCATTCATAGATGGTAAGTAGTGGTTGTGATTAATTAATTCAGGGCAGTGCTAATAAGGATCACTTTTCTCTCTTATATAGAGAGTAAGTGGTGTGATTTTGATTGATGGATTCAATTATACTGATAGCTACTCTTATGACCACTCAATGACATTCATAGCAAGTCAGTGATCTGACTGTGATTGGTAAAATTCATGATAATGCTAATGGATGATTTCTCTCCCTCCTATTTATAAGGTGGCAAGTGGCATGACTGTGGTTGGTTGGCCTAGGATAATGCTGATGGATGCCCTATTGCTCTCTCTTTCACAGGAAGTAAGTGATACAATTGTAATTGCTAGATTGAAGATGGTGCTAATGGATGTGACTTTCCTCTCTTATTTAAAGCAAGTAAGTGATATGATTTTGATTGATAGAATCTGAATGATGCTGATAGATTATACCCCTTTATTACTCTCTTATTGTTTATAGAGAGTACGTGATGTGATTGTGATTAGTGGAAGATGGTGCTAATAGATATCTTTTTGCTCTCTCATTCATAGGAAGTAAGTGATATAATAGGATTGATAGATTCAGGATGGTGCTAATGGTCTAATCACCCTTTTGGCTTGTGTTTCTAGGAAGTATGTGGTTTAATTGTAACTAGTGAATTCAAAATGTTGATGATGAGTGCCTTATGGCTCTTTCACTTATAGGCAGTAAGTGGTATGATTTCAATTGGTGGATTCTAATGCTGATAAGTGCCCTTTCTCTTTTCCATTCCCAAGGAAGTAAGTGATGATTGTGATTGGTTGATTTGAGATAGTGCTGATGGGTACCTCTTTACTCTCTCATCCACAGGCAGTAAGTGCTAGTGCTCTGATTGTGATTGGTGGATTTAGATGATGGCACTGATGAATCACCTTTGCTCTCTTATTTATAGTATGTAAGTGATATGATTGTGATTGGTAAATTAAGAATAGTACTAATGAACATCTTGTTTTTCTGTCATTTATAGTTGGTAAGTAGTGTAATGATGATTGGTAAACTTAGTACAATGCTAATAGTTGCCTCTTTCCTCCCTCATTTATAGTCAGTAAGTGGTTTGAATATTTGTAACCCTAGATAAAGCTAATGATTGTCCATGTATTATTTTGTCTTGCTCTTTACTGATAGGAAGTAAGTTGTTGAATTGTAACCAAACTTGCAATATTCTTATTCTCTGTCATAACATAATTATTTATGTTTAGCTTGTAAGTTTTTTTATTTCCTCTATTCTGTCTTTTCATTCTATGTTATTTAATGCATTATAGATGGTGTGCCTCTTGATTATATATGCAGGAACTACTACATGTCAGCTCATTATTAAACACTTCATACTCAGACAGTATGTGAAATTTTCTTACATTCTAATAAACTAAGCATTTCACAGAATGTATGAAATTTGTCCATGTTATGGATATCATATTAATGAATTATTTTTCTTCTACCCTCACTTATAGCTGGTACTTATTGACTATTATTTATTAATTCAACAACTCACTGCATATTTCTAGGATGTATGTCATATCAAATTTTCATACTAATGAATTCCTATCGCATTCTCACACTATGTTCTCTATATCAGATGGTAAATATGCTATATTCTATTTCTAATATCATTATTCATTTTCATCTGCTCTGTGACAGGAGGTTTGTTTCACAGCTAACTCAAAATTACAATCAATTGTTCTGATTTTATACAGATAGTAGATGACCAGAAGGTATGTTCATTTATTATACTTTGATGATTGTCTCAATGAATGATTAGACACCAGCCAATAGACTTATGAATGCACAATCAGCTATTCTGAGTTCAAGAGTATGCTTACCATTTTTATACATAGTTTATGCTATTATCTTGCAGGTTCAGCTACCATTTAGTGCATGGAAACAGGCCCTTAAGGCTGGCATTGGTGGGTTTTGAATAATGTTAACTCATTATAATATTTGATATCGCATAGATTCTACCTTAATTCTGGAACATTCCTTCTTTTTGCATCAGCAGAAGGTTCCAAATCCAATTTCAGTAGCAGCTGAACAGTACACATCATCTGGAGTATCTGCTAAAGTTGCCAAGATGCTTACTAAGGTCTTTTCTCAATACAGTCCAGACAAAGAGAAATGGGAAGAGATGTATCAGCTCATTATGAACATGATTTCTAAGCATCTTATTTGTAAGCCATAATTCAAAGCTAGGTCAGTTATGGAATATCTGCTGAAAATATTATACTAGTCCAGCATATCAGCAAGTGAAAGCATTGTATTCAACTCAGAGTCTGTAGAAGTGGATGAATCTTGTAGAATGTGATATCAACTTCAATGAATCAATAACAGTGTGGTGTGTATTGTGGCTGAAATCAGTAGTGGAATGAAAATGACTGACTCAGATTCCCTTTCAAGGTAGCAGGTTGCCAGTCTGATAGGTGATATTACTGTGTGATTTTTGGATTCATAAAAAGATGGATGCAAAACTTAGAAGTGTCAATTATGCAAGTTGGATAGATGTGACAGAGTTAGCTTCTGAGTCCATCAACCAGCCAAAGTCTTCCTCCAGTTCTTCAGACACCTCTGCAATGGAAAGGCAATCTGAAATTTCAGCATCTAGACTAATGCTATAAGGGCATCATTTCAACAACCAGTACAGTATATCTATTTCCTATATATATGTATCATTTAAACATCACTACTGGCATCCAGATTGACCATCTCATTTTTACTCAATACAATGTCTAGGATTGCACTCCTCTTGTTACGGAACAACAAGTGTGAGTGCAGTGGTTATGGAAGACAGAAGACTCAAGAGATTTGAGGAGAGTGAAGATGTGTGATGAAGAGAGATTGTTGATTATGATGGAGCTTAATCCATAGTTGGGTTTGAATACCAACTGAAGGGATTTGTGACGAGTAAGAACAACAGGTAGGATTGAATCCCTAAGATGAAAGTTGACAGAACTGAGGAAACTGTCTACTGTAGTCTAGGGCTTAAATATGAGTAAGAACATGCTGACTAATAGTCCATGAGGTAATCGCATGTTCGACCATGAGGACGACATGAGGAGTGGAGTGGGAGAACATGAGAACAGAGAATGGAAGAGAAGTTAAGAAGTGCACAATGAGGCAAAGGTGTGGAGCAGAAATGAAATAGAAGCCTTGCCTCGAGGTAATGTCTCAAGATCCCCCAGATCCGAGGATCAGAGATAGGAGATCTGTCATGTGACATCTTGCATGGTCATATGATCAAAGGAGTATGGAAAGAAAGAGAAAGGTGGGGACAACCTGTAACATCTCTGTACTCACACTGGTACCTTGTTTGACCATGAAGGCATGTATAGGGACTTCAGAGCATGTCTTTGGGCCTGGTCTTCCAGCAAGCTCGATGTTTCTTCTTAATTCTGGACTGTTGTCAGTGCTGCCAACAATCTAATGGAAAGGTATGTCCAATGTGTGCACCTTTTTGTGGATGGCAAGATCTTTCACACACTTCTGCCCACTTTAGCTGCAGTCAGGGGCCAGTGCTTGGTTATACTTGGAGAGTATGATGGTTTCACAGGTAGGTCACCACCATTGATCCCATGTTCTTGTTCTTCCAATCACATTATGCTCTCTAATGGTATGATCTTATCTAATTTTAGTCACATGAATGAGTGTGACTCATTCATTAGGATAAGTTATCCTAGTCCCATTAGGTGTGACTCATCATTAGGATAAGTGTGACTCATTTGGTAGTTAGTGTAACTCATCCATTAGGATAAGGAGTGACTCATTGCAACACCAAATCTCAACAGAGCCTGGATATTGCCTCAAATTCCCCATTGCTCTCAGCTGAGTAGATTTTCTTTACACTTCTGTCCTTTTATTGAACCCATCTGACTTATTAGTAAATTCACATAGTGCTTAAACTGGCTTAAACTGGCTTAATATGTCTTTCTGGAACTTATTTTGCTTAGCTGACTACTACAACATCTCAAAGCTTGTTCGAAAACCTGCTCTGAAGTTCCTTTTGTATTAAAATGTAGTGTAGACAAGATCTTTAATGTTATGGAACAGTGTATGGTAACATTATACATGATATGTACATTGACAAGCTAAATAAGACAAATTAAGCACAATTAGTACAGTGTAAAGTTACTAATGCTCAAACAGTAACAAAGTCAAGAAGATTTCTCCATCAATCCCAGAAGACTGGGAGTGAGTTCTGAAATCAATCAGCCTCATGTCCCTCTTAGGGGTGTTGCATAGCTATTGAGCTTCTTTTTGAGGATTTGCCAGGGAGGTTCAATAGGACTAAGATCTGGAGATTGTGCTAGCCAATCAAGGACCTTGATACCTTGAGATTCCAACCACTCCTAGGCCCTTTTAGAGGTATGTTTAGAGTCATTATCTTATTGAAAGATAATGCTCTCTTTAGAATTTCCAGAATTTCCATAGTAGAAAGCAGATTATCCTCCAAAATGGAGATATACTGCTCAGCATTCATCCTCCCTTCTACCTCTGCAAGGATCACCATTCCATTCCAGCTCATGCATCCCCAAACCATCAAGGAACCTCCTCCAAATTTTACTATCTCTCATACCTCCTTGTCTTGCAAAGGTTTTCCTGCCACTTTCCATACATACTTCCTTCCATCTGATCCAATCCTGTTAATCTTGGTCTTATCTGACCAAATTACCCTAGTCCAATCCTCCACAGTCCAGTATTGGTGCTTAAGAGCAAAGTCCAGCCTATGTTTTTTATGCTTCATAGACAAGAGTGGCTTTTTTTTCTTGACTACAGCCTTCAAAGATGCTGACTTTAGCACATTATGAATGGTTTGGGAAGAGACAGGAGAGGAGAGGGTATAATTAATAAGATGGATTGCCTGGACAGCATTTTCAACCTTGTCAGAGGTAATATTAGAGACAATTCTTCTTTGGTTAGTAGGAGAAAACTTGTAAGGAGGGCCTAATTTGATGTTTTCCCTGCCTGGATGAATCTCCTTGATAATCCTGGCCACAGTGGACTTCCCCAGACCAGTTTGGGAGGATATTTTCCTACCAGAAAGACCAGATTCAGAGAGAAAGAGGATATAGGCTCTAACAGAGGCAGAAATGGGCTTCATGGTGAAGTAGGGTTAACTAGATGGTATTTCTGTTCTTTATAGTGCCCAGGGTTATGTAAGTTACATAATGAGACAGGGTTGAAGCACAGCATCCATCAAAACATTATGTTATTTACCAAAAGATGACTAATAACATTATGCTCAAATAAGTGTCCCAATGACATAACATTTTAATATGGATATATCTCAGTGCCATGGCAACCAAATCATATGACTAAGGGCTCATCATCAGGGCAGGAGGTAGGGCTATTAATGACCCTGCAAGAGTCAGAGCTGATATATTTTGGTTCTCTTGCAATTGCCAAGTCTTTCCAAAATGGCCCAACATTGGGACACTTATTTGAGCCACTGTATGAGCAAAGGATGAAATAAATAAATAGGGGTGTATGGGGCCTGAACTATAACACTTATCTTATCTTATTGGGTCACATGACTCATTATCTTATCTTATCTACAACCAATCATATTCATTCCTTTCATCTTAAAGACATAGACTCATACTTGTCACTTTTCAGACTTCTCAAAAGGCATGAGGATGTCTCATAATCTGTCTATCTTAGTATGCACAATCTTCTTTTCATTTCTGTGCTGTGCTACACTTCTCTTCTTTTTGATACATGTGCACTCCTCATGTTATTAATCTCCACCATGTTTCTAATTCCATTCTGCCATCATCTCATGTTTTCTCACACTATATCCTTTTATGGTTGTATAGCCTCTGGTGCATGGACCATGTCCATAATATGTACAAACAGTAGCTAGAGTATATAAACCCCTAATACAGTGCCAGAGAACTCCAGTAAAGTTCTCTTGGTCTTTCCTCCAAAGTCAGATCATAAGGACTACTTAGTTCTTTTCTCCTTCTCTCTCTCTCTCTCTCTTGGTTCTTCTGTGGAACCTTACTCTTTGCAGATAGGTTCTGGAGTTGTTTCAGTGGAGGCTATGACAAAGGAGGAGCAAAGTGTGCACTCAAAAGTAGGACAAGGACTCAGAGAGATCCAAGTGATGAGTGAAGTAGATGTATTGCCAGGTAACTAAGGATAAAGTATCTAGCTGAGTACATTGTGGATATCTGAGGTTATATCCAAAGGAACCAAGCCAAAGAGAAACAGAAGAGAGGAAAGGTTAGCTAGTCTTACAGAGGTGTACTCTAAGGGCCTACAGAATTGAGGAAAGAGGCACCAAGAGATATCAAGGAAGACAAGTAATCTGGAAGAGGCAGAAGGAAGATGAAGAGAGAGTGGCTAGCAGGTTCAGAGGGAGAGAGTAATTAAGTAGGGCAAATAAAGGATATATGTTGCAGTGGGGTCTATTCTCATCTGAGAGTCCATGGGATGAAAAGAAGGATCTGTTATGCTTTGTCCTTGGTGGGACTAACATAACCCTTAGAAGCGCTATGTAGTTTAATCAAGTGTGATGAGGAATGGTGATACTTGTGTTGGCATTACCAATGAGCAGGGGTCTGGTCAATGAAGGTTGGGGGCAGACAATGAGGACAAGGATGGTCAAGAGTGTCCACTTGAGGGTAGGACAAAGACCAATGTGGGGATCACACAAGATGAGGCCACAAACAAGTAGATTGCCAGAAAGTATATGGAAGGACAAAGCTAAGGTGTAAGAGTGAGGGTTGCACCTCTTATATACTACAGGTGACTAGGTTAGGGCAGGTCAGCTGAGTATGAATGTGAAACAAGTCATGATGAGTAAGAAGTGCCATTGGGTAAAGGAGCTTAGCATGTGAAACAAAGGAGTAAGCAATACTGAGTAATTGGCTGATGATGACAGATGTCCAGTAAATGAGAATGACAAAGAGGAGAAGCATGATGACTCATGCATGAGAAAGGTGCACTCCTGTGGGGAATGACCATAAATGAGTAGGGTTGGGCCTACAAGTGAGTGAGTCAAATAACAAAAGAAAAGGAAATTGTAACAGGATCCACAAAAGAGTGAAGTGGACCAATAATGTTGCTGACTGCAATGGGTTGAACAAAGAATATGGATATTGATGAACGAGGTCAGCATCAACAAGAATGATGAGGACAAGTCCAAAGATAGGAATGGTGAGGGTGAGGATATGATACATGCAATGGCCCCTTGACTGAGGGCTAAACAGACAAGAGAGCAGAGAGTGGTACTCAAGCTTGCTGCAGGCTTCAAAGAGGAGGGTGGAACAAGTGAATAGGACTAAAGTATGAAGGAATTACAGGAGGGGTTTATATAGTGATGACTGAGTACTTTAGGGTGGGGTTCTGAGTTCTAAATAGTTTAGGGTAGGCATGGAATGAAGAATGTTCTGGAACATTATGGAAGAAAAGAAGAAGACAGTAATAACCATGGAAGAAAGATAAGGACCATGAGGCATGACATCATCTATGATGTCATAGGTCTAGCCTCAGGTCAGGTGCCAGTTCCTGTGGTCACATGCACTGACTTTGGAAAGAAGAAAGTGTCTAAGATAAACAGTGCTCAGTGATGCAAGCATATGAGTGAAAGATTAAATAAATAAATAGGGGCATACAGGGCCTGAACTATAACAAATAAGGGAAATGAATGAATCATAACAAAGTTCATCACAAAAATAGCAGGATCATAATATGTACAAACATGAAATATAACTGCTAGCTTCCCAAAATAGGACAATACATGCCATTGGAATGTGTCAGATGGTGTTTTTGTTCAATCCACTACATCCGATAAGTCATCCAAAATATTTTGGATGCTCACAAACCCTGCCATGGGCCATATTTGTGAGTATTGTAATATAATGTGAGTAACTTTGGTCAAAGTACCCCATACCCATGATTACTGTATTGATCATACTTTAGCTCATCACCATATTCATGACAGTTGTCCATATCTTCCTTACTTTCCTCCTCACTGTTGACCCCACTATCTGTTGGAACTGAAGTGTCAAACCACTGAGAAAAAGGCCTGAGCCAAGCACCAAAGTTGGTACTCAGCTATATGGGCTCTGTTCTGCATACCCAACAGAACTTTATTGCTACAAAGTGATTAATACTCAATCTAAACCATTTTGGCATTTCTAACACCATCAACATCACTCTCATTGTCTTTTTCTTTCATTAATCTGTACCATGCCAGTAATTATCTTCCCACTTTGTTATAGTTTGGTTCCTTGTACACTCTCTATTTATTTTTCTTTACTTTCACTCATATGCTACACATCACTGAGCATCATTTTACCTTAGTATTTCTTTCTTTCCAAAGTCATGTGACTAGTGCATGTGACCATGGGACCTGAGGCTAGCCCTATGATGTCATTGATGACATCATACCTCATAGTCTTCTCCTTCTCTCATGGTTATCACTGTTTTCTTCTTCAATGTTCCATCACATTCTTTCTCTCATGCTTGCCCTAAACTATTTTGAACTCAGAACCATGCCCTAAGGTACTCGTCCATACTATATAAACCCTTCCTGTAATTCCCTTGTACCTTAGTTCTATTCATTTGTATTCCCTCCTCACAAAGGAGCCCTTTGCTCTTGGATACCACTCCTCTCTCTCTTGCCAGCCTTGCCCTCTGCCAAGGGGCACATTTATGTTTCACCTCACAACAATCTATCTTTCCGTTGCTCATCTCATCATTGTCATCAACATTCTCGCCAACCTTGTCAACTGTTGTCTCCTTGTTGCTGTCTTCCTTGTTCAACCAGTCCAGGACCAATATGGTTTCACTTGAATAGGACTACATTAAGGCTGAACCGCTATGTTCCCCCTTGCTTTTTTATGAGTCATACTAAGTGGCTTGAACACATTGAAGTCCAGAGAGAGGCTGCAGCCCTTGCATTTTACCATCTCAATGTACACCCCTGTGCAAAGTCCATTGACTCTAATGACACTATCCCCAAGCCTGATGGCATGAATGGTCTCTACTTGAGACACAAAAAGATCTGTACCTGCGATGTGTATGTCCAAGACCCCCACTACCTTCATTCTGATTACCATCACCTCTGGGACCTTGGTGCCCCCAACCACTCAGTACTCTGCCTGAAACAGCTCAACTCACAATGTACATGCTTGTTGCCTAGGTTAGCAACATCCACAGCTCAACTCCCAGAGCACTCTACAAGATATCTTATCTTATTGGGTCACATGACCTAATCTAATCTCCAACCAATCACACATGGTCTTTTCATCTCAAGACATACAACAGACTTGTCATTCAACTTTAACGATCAAACCCTGAACCCAGGTTCTAGGGCTATACCCTTTTAGTACACACAGCCTTCTATTAATTTCCATGCTGTGCTATGCTTCTTATTTGAAATACGGGAGTCATCATGACTCATTTCTCTTGGCACACAGCTTCATTTCATATTCATGGCTGTGTGCGCAGCATCTATTTGATATTGGGCAGAGGGTTGACCTTTATATGGTTAAACCCTTCACATGTGGAGTCACTATGACTTGACATGAGTCATAGCATAGCCTCATGTGCACAGACCAGGACCATAATATGTACAAACACTGTAACAGTATATAAGGACCAGAATTAGCGGCCAGAGAACCCTAGAAAAGTTCTCTTGGTCTTTCTCCTGTGAATCAGGTCTTGAGTTCCACTCAAACCCAGTTACCTTTCTCATTCCCATTCCCCTCTGGTGGAATAGTCCTGAATATGTCTCCCTTGGGAGTATAAGCATCAGGGTTGTTTCATTAGAACTTTTCTCAGTTTCATCCCCCATCAATGACAACTCCAACTTGGGACATGCATACAATGATGACAAGGCTCTGTGATCACTGGACTCCATCCACAAGTAGGATTGGATGTTACTGTCTCATGTTGGGACACTGCTTATGCCATGGTGAACTAAGTGTTCACTCTTTAGCCACAGAATGAGTTAACCTTCTACGAACAGAAGCAACTTCTGCTATCACAGCTCAAGACTCTTAGCCTAGCTCTAGGCAACTTGGAAGAGTCTTTTCACAGGACGTTAGTCTACCAAGAAGAAATATATCAAGCCATTGCTGCGGGTCTTTCACAAATCTCCTCATTGAGAGAACACTCTCACTCCCCATCATTTGATCCCAACAATGACTGGGATATCAACAGTACACCTCAATGCCTCAGAACTTCCCCATCATACATCAGGCTCAAGGGCTTAGAAGGGTTAGAGGAAAGGGAGATCTACAAGCTGAAGCAAAAGACGCTAAGGTAAAAGAAGGTTTACCAGAGGGTAACCAAATATGAAAGGAAGGAGACTTTGTCATCCACACTATAAAAGAAGGTCTTTATAAAGACACCATGAGTGTCAACTTCAACGAAGAAGGAAACAAGTACTTTAGTGCTCCACATGACTTATCCAGTTAGGACATAGCCAAAGAAGACAAAACATCTTGGGGACCAGCTGTAGCCATAATTGCAGGCATAACTGAAAACCACATCCAAGATATCTAAAGGGATGTTAGGAGGCACTCAAACCACATGGCAGGAGATGATGGCCAATATGCAGGCAATGTTGGACTCTTATTCCATGCGACTACAACAAGTCAAACAAGAGAAGGCATCACTAACAGATGCATTACTATGGGCCAATGAGCAGCTAGCCACTGTGAAGGAACAATCCCAACAAGCAGATCAACAAACAAGAGAGTTGGTCAGACTTATGCAATGGGGAGGTTCAAAAGGAAAACAGCAAGAGAAGCCAATCTGTCTCAATGCAAATGGAGAAGAGATCTTAGATCTTGACAAAGAAGACGAGGAGGATTACTCCACAACAGCGACCATGGGCTCCAAAGTGGAGATATTTGTAGACCCCAGGACATACAATGGATCCCCAGGAAAATTCGAAGAATGGTGGATCAAAATGAAGGCTTGGTTAAAAGCAAACCCCAAGCACTTCCAGAATAGAAAGGACGGAATCCAGAGCTGGAATATCAAACAAACGTGGTTCACAATTCTCTCTAGACTACAAGGACAGTGAGGATCCTACTTTGTGGAAGTCAAACTGAATCAGATGAGTAGTGGGACCTCAACCATGAAAACCATTCAGGACATACAGTCAGAGATAGAAGGGCTATTCTGGCCAGTCAATCAAGCAGACTGGGCCATGATGTGCCTCCACTCCTTCAGACAAGGTGAACAGGACTCACCAAAGCAATTATCCATCAAGGGATATATTAGCCAATGGAGGGCTCTAAATGAAAGGGCCAACCTCAGAGATGTGGCTGGGGTCAAAAATATAGAGAATGGCATCTAAAAGGAGATAAGGGCCGAACTCTTCAAAGGTTGTCGAAAATCAAACATTGACGAAACACTTAAAGAAGTGCTTGAGATTGGGCAACAGCTGGATGTACTTAAGGCATTCAATTGCAGAACCAAAGAGGAATGTAAGGAATCCTGTAAAGTCAATGCAACACAGACACAAGGGGATACTAAAGGCCAGAACCGCTATAATTGTGGATCAGGCAAACACATATCAAAGTACTGCGACCAACTGCAGAAAGAATGTAAGGAGTGTCACTTCTTAGGAGGAGGACACAAAGACAGCTGCCAATATTGGAGCGCAAGGGTGACACACACACACACGTGCAATGCCGCCACAACCAAGGACCCTATGGACCCTATAAGAGAGATGGGATACGAAGAAGCCAAGGCCCACTTTTGGGACCTGAAGGAATGTCATGACAAAGAGCAGTTGGGAAAAGACAAAGTGAACTGAGTAACCAGGGACCTCAGTTCACTTCAAGGAATCATTTCACTAATTTAACCATTGAAGACACTGACGAGTCAGACTTTGATGATAGTGATAATTGTACTAACAGTAATGGTGAAACATATATAAGTCAGGGAGTGGCTCAAGAAGAGCACAGCAGGGATGTAACACCTGTGCTTTATTCTCTCTTGAAAATGCAAAAACATGAAGAAATTGAATCAGTAACCTATCTACTGGTTCAACTAAAGACAAAAACAGCAAAGATGCTGAAGAAAGGATCAGAAGGAGTGGCAGGATATGATCTGTACGCCTCAGAAGCACAGATCATACCAGCGCAAGGACAGAATCTAGTCCCAATGGATATAGCCATAGCACTACCAGAAGGAACTTATGGATGCATAGCCCTAAGATCTGGGCTTATAGCCAAACATCAGATAAACATCCATGCTGGAGTTATAGATGCCGACTACCAAGGAACCTTAGGCATCATTCTATTTAATCACTCTGAACATGACTTCATCATCTTCCTGGGTGATCGAGTCACACAGCTAATTGTCGAGAAGATCGACAACCCTATGCTAGTGGAAGTAAAAGAACTTCCTATCATGAAATGAGACCAAGACAGATTTGGATCTACAGGAGG
>QFEQ01001238.1:0-15245 GCA_003316335.1 Hemileccinum impolitum | reverse complement strand
CAGATGCATCTCCGTTGGAAACTGAAAAGTTGCAGTGATTCGTGAGATGTATGCGATGCTCCATGCAATGAATCAGCTCCTCGGTATCCGCGACACCCTCGTCCCTTGGCTCGCCTTCCGACAATCCCCACTCGATCTCCGGTGCGGCGGCATCAAGTTCATTCAGTGCTTTCATCGTGCGCAACAACGTACTCCCAGTCATGAATGATACCAACTGCTTGAAATCTGGAATTTTGTAGACGCTGTACAAATCGAATAGCGTAGCAGCCCATGGATAGTCATCGGGTGACAGCGTGCCCCCTATTTCTACGTCCGGTTTAATGGGATGACCGTTGGGGCTGCGCGGCCAATGGCGGAACACGGTGCGTTTCTTGTGCGGGCCGCTGTACGATTCAGGGACGGTGTGGAGAACGTCTTCCCTAGGGTCACGACCCCAACCCCGACGGTGATGATGAACCCTGACGATGTCGAGATATTCACACCTGAGGCGAGGAATGGTTTCGAGTTGAGCTATATGAGTACGCCATGCTACGCATATGACGTACCTAAGAGAACCGACTCGCGACGTATCCATGCTATCGCCGTCTGCATCGACGGCCTTGGCTTTCCCCTTTTCCTTGGGATCTGCGTCCGAGTGTTTCGTGGGTGTAGTGCTGATATGGACGCGTATGAGGATCGTGATGGGTGTGATACAAACATGACGGGACTTACTCGTCAGGATTAACTCCGAATCCATCAGGCGAGGTTCCCTCGGGCTGCGTTGCTGCAGCCCCTGCATGAGGTCTAGTACGAGTGTCATTAGGATCTGATGATGAAATACTGTACGCGTGATAAAGCGTACACTGTCGTCTTCTCCACGTCCATCGTGTCTTCTGTGGTAACAGCCTTGTTGCCATCGTCTTGCGCACGAGGAGGTGAAGAGGGCTTGCCTTGACGCGGTGGCTTTGGCTCGGGAGGGGACTGTGGTGCGTACGCCTCCTCGATCGCCCGCTTATACCGTGGCGAGTTCAAGAACCCGCGTTTCATCGCCAAAGACCGGCAGTTGTGTGATGGCGGTAATAAGCAGATCCATATACCAACTAGACTCGCTCTTTATAGTGACTCGCTGATCAGCACAAAGCGAGACAAAGCCTGTGACGCGCAGAACCTTGAAGTCGCGTCCAACCCACAAAAGTACATCCAGATCCAATACAATAGCTCAATACTGTAGTAAAAGGAATCGATAATGCAAAGAACGGCGCTGAGGCACCCCCTAACCAACTTCAAGTTTAGGCGCCTCCTTTAGAGGTCCGCGTACTTGGGCACGTGCATGCCACCCTCCTCCCCACTTGTTCTACCCCCATCGCAACCGATCTATCCAGGGTCGCGCCCCCGCATACGCGGACAACTACGTGGACTGGCCAACTCCCTCGATAGGGCTTATGATCGGTAGCTGGGACCGTCTCGTAAGGGCAGCGGTAGCCCCCTGACGAGAGCTTTCGCCGGCTCGAAACTGCCTGCCCAACCCGTCTCCCTTATCCACCCCCACCTGTACTGTACATGGGCGCACGCATCCTATCCTCGGAGAGGAGCGACCAACGGACAGATGTGTGGAACTGACAGCCCGAGCGTCCCTCTTCGCACTCCGTAGGGAGGGCCATGGTCCTCCCTAATTCGATGAAGAAACTTAGAATGGCAAGTGCCTCTGAACACGAAGACAAGTTCGAGTTTATGAAAACGACTCACCGTTCAACAATGGGGAAGTCATCCGTTCCAGCTAAGTCCTTTTCAACTGTCTTTCCCTGAGACAACTTTATGAACTTTGTCATCAACTGCGGCAGTAATTCCAAGCGGGTCGGACAGGATACGCGGAGTACCAACCAACTATCAATAGGAGCTCGATATGATACGCAGGGTACCAGCCTACCAACAAGATCTCGATACGACCCGCGGGGGTCCTAGCTTATCGTATGTATTGACTAGGTTTTGGCTTGAAGTATTCAAACCTGGCCGTTGACAATAGCCTATATACTTGCTCGTCTAATCATGTGACCGTTGAACTCGAAGAGAGAGAACGCAGTGTTCTCTCATGCTCATACCAAATCATTACAGCGCAACTTCAATGAAAGCCGTGCGACTCCCATTTTCGGTTGGTAGAGGCAGTGTTGATGAGGATCATAGCTGGGACCCAAGTTGACAACGAATGATCTCGCAGCGGTGTATTTCACAGTGCTTTGAACCTGGCTCATAGGGTAGTCGTGATCATCTGTCTGATTTCAACATGCAAAATGCAGTATACTACTTATATATCTGTAAATTAACGTGTAACAAGTCGTGGCGTTTGAGTAACCTGAGTAACCAGACTCCGAGCATAAGAGGTACAGAAGGCGAGTTAGTAACGATAAGCAGACGCGACGAGGTGAGGGTACAAAGTAGTGAGGTCCCAGTCTGGTGGTATCGTCACACCACGCCGCTGTGCTTGTAACTGCAGCGGAATGCAGAACCTGACCAACGGGATGAGGTTCTCATACCGATCATTCCGATGAGGCTTGAGAATATTGAATTCCTCGTGGTCGAAGAGTACGAGAAACGGTTCGTGCATAGATTCAATGTGGCGCCTCAACTCATCCTCGCAAGGTAACCTGAACAAATCAAGGTCAGCCACAAACGACCTGTTCGAGGATATCAAACCCAGCAAGACTCACGGTGTGACCGCCTTTGCGTGTATCATGCAAATACGGCAGATGTACTCATACTTCACACTCGCAGGAGGCCCCAAGTCCTTTGTGCAATCGAGCATCTCTTCGTCGCACGCCTCGGCATGATCGTCCGACTGTGGTGGAGGCATTAAGTTACGAGAGGCGCTCTATACAATTAGACTTACCGCGGTGTCTACGCCATCCATTCGCTGTTTCTTTTGTGGACGATCCTCAGAACAGTCCTCCGACCGTTGTCGTTTTCCAGTAGAACAACTCGCAGAACTCGTTGACGGCGGTCCAGCTGCTTGAAGTTGTCCCGGCGTAGAGAAGGGGGATCCGGTTGGTGACGCGCACACTGCAGTTGATGATGAAGCTACCGTACTCGAGCTCGACGAGGCGGTTCCCCGACTCCTTGTGTCATCGGACTGAGTCGCATCGGTGGCATCGACTTGCGCGGGTTGGCTAACAGGTCGCTCTTCACCCACACGTTCCGGAAACATGGCAGCAAAAACGTATCCGGCAATCTGCTCAGACGACAGCATTACTGAAGACTCGCAGAGGAACGTGTGAAAAGTCTCCAGGCAAACAGACCCAGTTCGCGCGCATGGACTCTCCGGAACGTTCGAACAGGTATGAACCGATAAGTTCCATTCCAGAGGACGAGGTGGGAGGCTCGTCTCGTCTACCGCCGGGGCCACACGAGGGACCTTGTCGGGCTGATGATCAGTCTGTCCAGATTCCTTGGAAAGTTTCTCCGTGGTGTTGTCCTGCGGAGCAACCTGCACGCGCAGATCGACCTGATTATTCGTCTGACCGCATTGGGGATTCACTGTCGGTGCAACGCGAGAATCTTTGTCGGGCTGAAGATCTGTTCTGTAGATTTGTCCAGATTGCTCGGAAGGTCTCTGCACGGCGTTGCCTTGCTGAATAACCTGAAAATGGTTCTGGCCTGAACGAACTTGGTAATTCGCCTGATTACTTTGGAGGTGGACCGCCGCTGCAACGTGACCCACACGAGGGTTTTCGGGCTGACGATCCGTTCCGTATCCTTGCTTAGATTGCGCAGAAGGTCCCTCCATAGCGTTGCCCTGCTGAATAACCTGAAACTGGTTCTGGCCCGAATGAAGTTGGTAATTCGTCTGATTACTTTGGAGGGGGACCGCCGCTGCAGCGTGACCCACACGAGGGTTTTCGGGCTGACGATCTGTTCCGTATCCTTGCCTAGGTTGCGCGGAAGGTCTCTCCACAGCGTTGCCCTGCTGAATAACCTGAAACTGGTTCTGGCCCGAATGAAGTTGGTAATTCGTCTGATTACTTTGGAGGGGGACCGCCGCTGCAACGTGACCCACAGGATGGCCCTTGTCGGACTGACGACTCTTTCCGTGGACCTGTCCAGGCGCACTGAGGCCTTGCTGAATGACTTGCTGACCTTGCTGTCGATCCAAATTCAAATGCGGCCGGGGTTGCATGCCAGTAATTGTGGGGTGGAATGTGACCGCGGCGGGTGTTGTCTGGAGGTAACCAGCAGGTCGCGACAACTGGAGGGCGGGAGCACTGGTGGCATTTTGAAGGTGTGCGTTATTGATGATAGCGTGAGCCCGGAGGTTGGGATTTATTTGCATCTGCCTTGTCAAGCCCGGTGTGGGGATAGTGTGATGACCTTGTAAGGTCTGCGGGTAACTGGGTCCATACGCGCCCATGGCGAACGGAGGAAATGCGCAAAAGGTACCGTTCGGAAGTAAAGTTACAGGAAGCTGTGACGATCCTGAGTGAGTACATGGCAGGGTAGACAGATCTCCGCACCATGTTCGGAAGACCCCCGGCGACTTGGGGCGCGTTTTGACGCGTTGACCTAAAAGCTCCTGGGGGAGGTATCGACATGATAGGGATGGGAGTCTGAGGTGGGTGGAGAGAAAGAAGCACGAATGAAGTAAGTTTATAGCCCGCCGTTGGCGTCTGAAATTAACAACCATTGTTGTCCGATATGCACTCATGTGCCAAAGCGTCCCCGGGTAGTCCTTCCGGGATGTCGTGGGTGGGAGGCGCGTTCGTGGACTGTGGACACCAGATTGGACCTACAATAGTTGACGCGTCGGAACAAAACAACGCAGTTGCTTTGGCCAACCGTTTCATCGACGAATGCGTGTGCCCGTCTTTCCACAGTCTTTCGAGAGCTCGAAATCAACGGCATCCTTTGGAAGATCCGCTTATTTTACAACTATGGGCTGTCTGAGAACACCATCCTGTTTTACAAAGGTAGTGAGATGTGGAACATCGATAAACGGAGTCTACCCACCCCATGCGACCATTACGAGGGTATGGACTCACCGAATAGCCCAGGTTCCAGCGGGAATCGAGGTATGGATGCAGCCTACGTTGGATCTGCACCAGCTTACTTGACCCCTGAGCAAGTTGATGCAAACCACCTTGGACGACGCGAGTGACGGTTCTGAAACATCAACACCAAAGCTCAAATGGGTGGGTTGGCCATAATTTAGGTTGCGCGGTCCAATACCACTTTGTCAGAGCCACTGTGATTTGATCAGGGCCCCCCCTTTGCCAGGGATATGCGACGGGCATACAAGTCGTTCCGTTTTCCGCACAGACTTGCCACAAAAGGTGGACTTTCTCTTTCCGCGATCGAGAATAATTTCTGAAATCGAGACGAATCTCTTCAACGCCAGGTTAACAGGCTGTGGCTCCGCACGTTGTTTTCGGGGCTCTCATAAGAGAGTGAGCTGATGACACCTTATTTAAATGGACATTACTGGGTCAGTGGATCGCATTACACTTTGGGGTTACCGAACACCGTGGTGGCACTCACAAGGAACTGTAAAGCTGACAAATCTCACCACAATGAATATGTATGTCATATGTTCACACGGCCTGACACACTTCGGAACGTCCTTATTATTATTGTCAGGATAGTAACGATTTGCACACCAACTCAATCATGCGGTCAAGTTCAAGAAGACGGCCATCGAAGTAGTACCGAGTTATATAGCTCTATTGATTCAGCGAGAACACTCTCCTCTAGTAGTGCATACAAAACACGTCCGACCTGACTTGCTCACCCCGATCTCGAAGCGACGAATCCACCTGCGTTCGTCTCAGATACCTCTACCATCTTGTGTCTTATGTTTATCCGGTTATCGGACGGTCAGTGACTCGAAAGCACACCCTGACTCGCAGTCATACCTCAGGCCGTGGCACATCGGACGCATGCGTCTGACCAAGGTACCACAACATCGCTCCCCTCAGTTCATCCAACCACTCTCTTACCACGCCTTCTTCATACACGTTGCCGTCATAACAAACGTATATGGTCATCTGTCCTCGCCAAGTGAATGCACCGAGGTAAAGCTGCGCTGCATGCGGGTGGAGGTGCGCTATGGTGTTCTCCAGGACAATTCGCGGGGTTGTATCCACATTCATGGTAGGAGATGGGGTCACGTACCCTGCTCTAGCCTTATGCGGAGCCGAGGCAAAAGGTGAGAGCGGGTGGGTGGGTGGCAAGGGGTACTCGGTCGGGAGTATCGGGTCTATCTAGTGAGAGGTCAAGAATGAAAATGAGGCCAAAAATGTGTGGAAAAGACGCACGTTACCGAAGCTAGACCCTCCATAGGTACCGATCACAGGCATGTCGGTGACTGGCAGAACCTCCTCATCCGAATTTCCATGTACGTCAATGGCATTCTCGATGTCCTTTTTCTGCAGCCAGGAAGGATGAATGGACCGCGGAATGTTTGCATGCATGATCTCGAAAAACAAGGGGTGGCTGAAAAATGCATTTGCCTGCTTCTTGACCAGTCGGGCACGATGGAGGAAGCGATCAAACGTGAGGAGATCAGAGAATGGCGGTGCACCATTCGATAATCGCTGTTGATGATATTGGTGTGGTTCCGTTGCGCCTAGCGTCATGAACGGGAGCTCGAACGAGTACAGTGTTGCGGAGAGCAAGGATTCGCCTGCGCCGCCCCTCTCGAACCATTGCTTGTCCATATAAGGGCGCAAGTTGAACGGACCCACATTGCGACACGGCTGCTTCTTTCTAAACGCCCATTCCTCTTCTGACATTTCGTCGTGCAGGTATAGTCGATAGAGCACCCGAGTCATCGCCACTTGTGCAAGCGGGAGGAATACATTTCCAAACGTGACCCCATTCGGACGACAGTTGGCAAGTACGGTAGTAGTCTGCGGTTGTGTAAGCGATGTACAGACGAAGCCAGGTCGCGCGGGAGTGTGCTGTGTCGTGCGTGTGACGCGACACGGAAGCGTATGCCCACCATCCTGAACTATAGTCAGGGAAAGATCGGGAAAAGACAGCATGTACCTACGTAACGTTTTGCCACCCTCAGCTGGGCTATCATAGTAGCGATCGCCCTTCGCCAGCGTCGTCTTGCCGGACTAAGCGAGTGCAGATGTATAGGTTCGAGATCACTTGAAGGAATCAACATGGCCAACCTCTCCTCCAGTGGGACTTGAGTGGGTTCCAACTGTGGGTCTGCACCCCTGGCGAGGGTATCCAGCAAACATCGCATGAACGTTCTCTTGGCTGTTCCGTCGGATATGCAATGTGCTATCAAGGTCATCAAGTGAAGGACATCCGCCCTCTGGGAGTCCGTCTCGCGAAGAACATACAACTGAACTAGTAGCTCGTCTGAAAGAGGACGCGGGCCACTCAAGATGGCAGCCATCCGCTGGGGCACCTCCTCTGCGCAGGCCACCTGCCCGAAAACGATCTCGTTGGGACGCGGGATAGCGAGATCGTGTTCTTGGATGACAAAGTGGGCAGTATCAGCCTCTGCTTTTCGAGTCAGCATGGCGTGGTGCAATGTGCAATGTGCATACCTGGCAGTGTTTGTACAGTAGCACCTGCGAGTGGATAACGCCTCTTCGTGGACAGCCATGCCCTGATGATATTTGTGTTCGAAGAGAGATGTAGGTCTCGGGGACCGTTCAAGAGACGCAGCTCCGCATGGTGTAGATCGTCTCCGGCTCCGTCTGAGCGGCCAACCCAGAAGAGAAAGGCTTCAAGTGGGTTAAGAGGACGCCGGAAGGTGCAACCATGGGTTGGGTCACTGTCGATCAAGGTCCAGCCAGGCATCGATGATGTGGAGAGACAATTTTGAGGGTATTCGGCTCACAATGAAATCCGGCGAACGCGATTTTTAAATCGAGCGCGGTTGTCCGGCTTTCCATACAACCATGGGTTGGATCACTGTCGACCAAGGTCCGGCCAGGCATCGATGGAGTGGGAAAAAATAGTTCCGACCATCGTGACGTGTTTGACCCGCTATGTAGTTACGCCGGGCCGTTACATATTGCTGATGAGTCCACTAGCATCGCAATTTGGTGTGACTGAACTGCAAAATTATCAATACATTCGCCCCTCTGTTCTCATCTCGTCTCCGGTCCATACCACTCACAATGATGATCCCGTTTTGGAGGCAGAGGAACGTGTTACCGGAGCTTCGGACATTTTGGAGGCTATTTGATTCGAACAGTATGGATATTAAGGAACTCCTCGACTTGGCAGAGACGTTCAACCTCTTCGATGCAACCAACGAGTATATCCATCGAAAAGTGATGGATGCTAAGGCAGCCTGATGCAACGTGACGTGGCAGCCAGTGCTGGTGATGAGGTCAGTGAGGTGGATGATGATGTTGCCAGCGAACCGGGTGCATCACGCCGGGAAATACTCCAGACGGTGATGCTGTTGAAGGAATGAGCTGGATGTTCCATTTTCAAGCGTAAGTTTGAGTCGATTGCAGGAGATGCAGCGTTCGTCAAGTTGGTGCACAACAACTCTTTCACTGGCAAGAAGCGGGGGAAAAAGCAAAGGTAAGCCGTCTGCCACTCAACCGTTACGCCGAAAGGCCATGATACCGAGTGATTCCCACTCAGTATCCCAGACGGTACATATACTGATTATCCGGAATCAGGTATGCCAGTATGCTTACAATCTGCTGGGCTTGAAGCAGAGCTGAAAAAGCAACAGAACACAATGCAATGTTTGAAAACGTCTTCCTTTCAAACTGTCCTGATCGCATGTCCACCCTACTTATACCATGTAACTTATTTCTGTCTCGTATATGAACTCAGACAGCGTACTCAGGCGAGCATGCAAGCAAGACAGTCATAGCGGCACCTGCCGCCACCTAGTGTCAGCAGCCCCTTAGGCCTTCCTATACGCATGTGCACTTCATGGAAAAGGAAGTCAAAATAAAGGAACGAGATCACCATTGCGTTGCACCCACAAAGAAATCTCGTGTGCCTTTTCTTCGCCATCATTTTCTTTGTACACCCAGCCACAGCCACCTGTGCAACAGGAATGGCATCACAAGCACAAAGCGACATTCCTGATGGGGAGGGTAGTAGAACGGAACGTCTCCAGTTGATGGTAGTGGTTGCTTCGAGTTCATACTGATCTCATGTTGGAGGATCTGGGCCAAATTTTGGATGCAAAACTGAAAGGGAGACAAGAAGCTTGTGACCCACCGTTCAGTTGGATCGAACGCAGCAACTTCATAGAAGACGAACAGAGGTCAGGTGTACATGTCAATGCATACATCGTCCGGGCGATTTATTCAAAGACTCCGAGACGATAAGACTCGCGCTCAAGTCGATGACCTCTTCCACAGACATGATATACCGTAGAGGGGTGAAGGGCCATGCTGCTAGTTTCCAGTGTGTGGTACAGTCCGGTGTGGCCCAAGAAAAAAATCCGTCGATCGCACAGCCCAGGAACTAGTTGAGTCGAAGGGGAGACAGGTACTAGTAAGCCAACTAGAAATGATGAGATTACACACACTACAACAAGCACCCAACCATTGGCAGTGGAATGACAATAAGCTTCGCACTGGACGCCAGGGTGCAAGTCAACTTGGTCGCTAAAACGTTTTATAGGAATTAAAGGTTTCGATTGATTAGACAGCGTGATTGTACCTTGACTGATTGAGGTGTTACAATCACCTGTAATCCTCGCGGAAGAAGGGAAGAACTGCGGTCTCGGCCAGGTTCAAGTATCAGATATACGTACGCAGTAATACCGGATATTGAACGGCACACATTCATCTAGGATTGTCCTGAAGAATGTGATCATGTGGAGTAACATCATTGAAACAACTTTCGGATTTACTGCGGCGTTTTCTTGCAATTGAATGTAGCTTTTTTTCATGAGCTAGTGACGGCACCGATAGTTTCAGTTGAGATGTTCCAGCCAGTTCATGATCGGCACTGCTGCTGGGTCATCGTGTGTGGACTGGGTGTCCGAGGTCTGCGGGCAACTTCGGGTGCAATCACTGGCAGTCGCACAGGGTCGATTCAGATTCAAACTACATTCACAAACGACGCTGTTGACTTGGCTGACTTGCACATTCTTGCTTTTCATTCTCTAGTGGGTGGCCATCCTTTGCTGTGTATATTTCTCGCCAAGTGGGTATAGCGCCGACACAAGCGTACCCGCATGCCTGCACCTTCAATGCAATCCCCACCTTGTGTAAATCATTCCGCCTTTTACAATGACCACGTTACGCCTCTCGGACAAGATTCAAGTTCGGGTCGTATCGATGCTTCCCTGACACGAACTGTCGCCATCATCAAGACTCATGCATTGGAACATCGTCTCGAAATCGAGCCACGTATTCTCGAGGCCAACTTCGAAGTAAGTCCCCAATTTCAGCGTTATTCAGGGGCCCAATATACTTTAAACGTGTTTCCTGGTGACGAAGCTGCACACGTGCAACTTCCCCGCCCCCGCATGGCCTGGCGGATCCGACGGACATAGCACTTACTAAACTCTATTCGCAGATAGTCAAGGAACGGCAAATGGAATTCGACACCGAGACGGATCCGGAGACGTTCTTCGAGCTGTTTGGCGACAACGCTCGCTTCCTCGGCGAGTGAGTTTCCCCACTTGGTCCCTCGGTTCCCAGTTTCGTACTCACAACTGCCGCCACTATCAAACCCCCTCATCAGTGGTCCCGTCTGGGTATATGTCCTCGAGCGCAGACGTGCCGTCCCCGTCCTCTTGTCTCTCCTTCCCTCCCTCAACGGCGCCCTCATTGGAGCGAAAAGCGAGGTACAGGCCGAAATGCTGATTTCAGCCCTCTTCGTCTCCAGTCCTCCATTCCCCGTCTCCGATCTCCCATCCGTCGCAGGCGACGGCGAATTCGATAGTGGTTCTATCCGTTCTGTCGATTCTGCGGTGCTCGAGGCATTCCAGCTCGGTCTTGAGACGCCCATTGGGTCTTCGCATGCACTCTCTCCCTCCCCTGGGTCCTCGGATGCCCGTCGGCCTGGATTCTCTAGTACACCACGTAGCTTCATTATTTCAAACACCTCGTCTGGGAAAATTCAGTTTCACGCGCGTCCACTTCCTAAAACGCACTTGGCGCCTGATATTGCGCCGCGTCTCACCAAAGCTGCGCTTCTCCGACTGGGCCTCACCGCGGACGGCACACCTCGAGTTGAATTCAAGACACGCATGTCATTGGCGAGTACGGGGCGTGTTCCTTTACTGCCCAAGGACAAGGAAAATGAGATGGCGGAGAAAGAGAGGGAGAAGGAACGAGCAAGGAGGATGTTTGCGGGTGTTCCAGGGCACAAGCGTACCGAGACGATCACTGTGGCATCCACCGCACCTCCAGTCATCGCGCCAAGGTTGACCAAGGCGGCGGCATTGCGGTTGGGACTTGAACGGCCGGCGACCCCACCAGGGAAGAAGCGCACATCTATTTCCGGCCCGCTGTCTAAGAGTGTTGGACACGGAGGGAACGTGAACGGTGGTGCCAAACCTGGCAGTCCGGTGAAAAGCTCGACGACGAGTGCGAACGAAGCCGATGGGGAGGAGACGGAGACAGAGGCGATGAAGAAGAACATGTTTGAGGGCGTTCCTGGGCACAAACGCCGTGAAAGTTTCTCAGTTGCGAGCACAAAGTCTCCGACCATCACTCCTCGCCTAAACAGAAGCGCCGTTCTGAGGAAGGAAGGCGGCCCACCACCCAGCAGTTTCATGTGTAAGCAACTTCCTCGAAGTTCTGCTCAGATGACTAAATTGATTGGTCCTTCAGTCCGCTTACCCACGGAGCCAAAAACGCCTGGTTCTGGGACGCATTCTCGAAGTTCTTCTGCAATGAGTGCATATCACGACAATGACAATCCGTTCTGGGGGCGTCCGAGGTCTGCAATACCACCCCGTGCGGTCTCCCGCACATCTAATGTCGGAGCTCCTGTGCTTCAGAAGACTACTAGCTACTCGTCTCAGACTTCGAGCAGCGGTACTGGGACTGGTCCGCTTAGTACGTCAACGGCGACGTCAAATAATAGCGATGAGGCACAGAACGGCGTCACGTCCCCAACACGGAAAGTATGTCGCCCTAGCAGTTTGCAAGCGCCCACAATCGCGCCTCGGGTGAACAAGAGCGCATTACTGCGGGCCCAGAAGCAAGCGGCGGACGCTGCGAAGCCAAAGAGTCCCTGGGCGAACGCATCGAAACGTTGACAACTAGATTTCGATAAACGAAAATGTACATTTATTCCCTTGCCACGTGTGCTTTATCTACTGACATCCTACTCGGCTTAAATCCCTTGAAACGCGATTCCGATCGTTTAAACACTTTGATATCTTTTGCGATTTCTGGGTGGCGGAGAACATATATATATTTTTTCTTTTCTTGTATGTTTATATCTATGCAGCTATATCTTTTTTTTCCACCTTCCGTCGTGCTGGATCCCGCTGGGCATGGATCTCTTGAGTTACCTTCTTTACGCAGTTATACTTTGACAAATTGTTACGCTGTTTGATCACGTGGTATGCCCAAGCACACGCCTGTCCTTGTCACTGTCGTCAGCATCTTCCTCATCGCCGTTGACGTCGCCGAGACACATCTGCTCATCGTCTGGCACGATGTTCTCGACCACCCGCCCGTCTTCTCGCCGTCTTCCTTACCTCATACGTTCACTCACCACCGACTCGGTCCCGCACACACCCAACGTCCCGCCACCACCGCCCGTCTTGGACGGTGCCAAGCCTCGTCTGCTCCGTCTCCATCCGCGACCCCGTCCTGTTTCTAGAACACAGCGCCAGGCTCTGCCTGTCCTTCCGCCCTCGTTTGGACGGAACCAGCTACTTCCAGTCCCGAACTCGACCCGAGCACTCCTAGAAGACATCGTCAACTCGTTCGAAGCGCCCATTCGCTACGCATTCGCATACGGCTCGGGCGTCTTTGAGCAAGCCGGCTACGACAAGCCCACGAACGGAAAGCCCACAGGGACCGGCGGTCCCATGTTGGATTTCATGTTCGCGGTGACACATCCGGATCACTGGCATTCGATCAATATGCACCAGTACCCTGGACATTACCCGTTGCATGCACGTGCTTTTGGGTCGAATTTCGTGTCCAAGCTCCAAGGGTTTGGCCCTGGGCTGTGGTTCAACACGTACGTGCCCATGCACGGGGTGGTGAGTAAGGGCACGTGCCTAATTGATTTCGTCAATGGGATGTGTTGTACTCATGGTCGTGTGTGTTAGATGATCAAGTATGGCGTGACGACGGTCGACATGCTGTGCGCTGATCTATTAAATTGGCGTACGCTGTATCTTGCTGGGCGGATGCACAAGCCGATTCGGATCATTCGAGATGATGCACGGGTTCGGTTGACGCAACAAGTCAACTTGGCCTCTGCGCTTCGCACTGCCCTCTTGATGCTTCCTGCTCAGTTCACCCAACGTGACCTCTTCACGGCGATCGCCAATATTAGTTATTCGGGGGACCCTCGCATGGTACTCCCTACTGAGAACCGAAACAAGGTGGCGAACATGGTCGAGAGACAAGAGGCACAGTTTCGCGAGTTGTATTGGCGGCTCGCACAGGGACTACCTGGGGTTCGGTGGCGCGTGGATTCACAGATGATCGAGCAGGACACGAGTGCACATGCGCGTGCTGCGCATTTGAAGAAGTTGCCAGAGGGGCTGTTAACACGGGTACATGCACGTGCCCAAGCGGGCGGGCCTCCGAGGGAGGCTGACGAGTCTGCCTATTGGTTGCGTGTTGCCGGCGATACGGCGTTGCCGTCGATAGTGCGTTCCGGTGCGTTCATGATGTGCTTGTTGTCCTCACAGTACCTTGACGAGATGGCAATGCCACAACACAGAGATGAGCAGTATCGTGCGATACCCGGCTACCGTGCAGTCGTTCAAGGGCGTTGTAAGCGCAGGGTTGCTGAAGAGTGCGCGCTACACCGTGTCCAAGGTGGGGAAGTACTGGAAGGGATCGGCAAAGAAATCTCTAGGCGAACCTTTATGATCTCCGTTCTTATTCCCTGCCTCCTGCCAAACGTGATGCGTTGGCGTTCCCCCCCGCTCTTTGCATTATCGAAATGAAACCCTTCCTTTTGCTCCCCACCTACTACATCGCCAATGTAGCACTACGAGTGTTGACCTCTATTATATTGGATCTGGGTGTAATATATCTCACTTCTCGCGACTCGAGTGGGTTGGACGCGGGTTAATCAGTCTCTGCCGCGTCGCACGCATTGTCTCGCTTTGTGCTGATCAGCGAGTCACTATAAAAAGTGTCTCAGTTGGCATATGGATCTGCTTATCACCGCCATCATACAGCTGCCAGAGGATCATACTCTTTGGCGATGAAACGCGGGTTCTTGAATTCGCCACGGTATAAGCGGACGATCGACGCACAGCCTGCTCCTGGGCCAAATCCACCGTGTCAAGGGAAGTCCTCTATACCTCCTCGCCCTGCGCAAGACGATGGAGACAAGGTTGGTACCACTACGACGGTTGAAGATCTGTACGTTCATCACGCGTGTTGCATCATCCGATCCCAATGACGCTCTACTAGATCTAGCGCGACGCAGTCCGAGGGAACCCTTCACTCGCCTGATAAAGCTGATCGTGACAAGTAAGTCCCACCGTATTTTTGTATCACACAGCACGATCCTCATACGCGTCGATACTATCAGCACCACACCCACAAAACACTCGGACGCAGATCCAAAGGGAAAAAGAAAAGCCAAGGCCGTCGATGCAGACGGCAATGACATACTGCATACGTCGCGCCTCAGGTGTGAACATCTTGACATCGTCAGGGTTCATCATCACCGCCGGGGTTGGGGACGTGACCGTAGGGAGGACATTCTCCACACCGTCCCTGTATCGCACGGCGGCCCGCACAAGAAACGCGCCGTGTTCCGCCATTGGCCACGCAAGCCCAACGGCAAGAACATAACGTCAGAGGACAGACAACAAGGCACGATGTCGCCCGATGGGTACCCCTGGGCTGCCACGCTATACGATTTGTACGCCTTCAACAGAGTCCTAGATATCCAATGTTTCGTATCGTACGCGACTGGGAGTATCTTGATGCGCACGATGAAAGCACTGAATGAGTGCGATGTTGCCGCACCGGAGATTGAGTGGGCATTGTCGGAAGGCGAGCCAAGGGACGAGGGTGTCGCGGATACCGGGGAGCTGATCCATTGCATGGAGCATCGCATACATCTCACGAATCACTGCAACTTTTCAGTTTCCAACGGAGATGCATCTG
>QFEQ01000153.1:33301-62493 GCA_003316335.1 Hemileccinum impolitum | reverse complement strand
CATCATTCATCACACAAGATGGTGGGAGGCATCAGTGATATCAAAAGATGAACTCCACTTGTTTAAGCAGGGCTCATAACCTATTGAAGTACAAAGGTACTCCAATGTGAAGGGACAAAGGAATGAGTCTCAGGTG
This sequence comes from Hemileccinum impolitum, assembly GCA_003316335.1. Classification (NCBI taxonomy): domain Eukaryota; kingdom Fungi; phylum Basidiomycota; class Agaricomycetes; order Boletales; family Boletaceae; genus Hemileccinum; species Hemileccinum impolitum. The sequence goes on along the minus strand of QFEQ01000153.1, from coordinate 62,357 downwards.
GGAACTCTCACCTAGTGTTGATGATATGATGGTGTGAATCAAGTAGAAGAGGCAGAGAGTCTTGCTAAGATTTGAGGAGTTGAAGCAGGAGAGAACGAATCAAAGACAACTCATTAGAGAGTTAGATTGATCCTAAAGATCAATCTTATATACAATACAGGATGTTTGTATCTAATCAATAAAGAGATCATATGAACAAACAATGTACCATATTCTATATCATTCTAACCAATGAAATAAAGAAGAAAGAGAATGATACAATTGTGCAATATCCAATTGCACAAAGCTCTCTATATGGTGTGATATTGCACTATACTTATCTAATCTTTCATCAGATGTTCTCATCACATGACAATCATGGATGGTGTTCCTAAATAGAGATTCTGATAAACCAGAATCTCGGATCTATCGGAAACAGTATCGGAACTTCATTACTTTCCAGAACCAAGTCCGGAACAATCCGGAAGCATCCGGAATGTCAGAAGTATGAATTCCAACAAAGGGACGTTTGTGGAGATGTTGTGTTGACCAAGGATGATGGAACATGCAGGTGCACTCCCTTGAGAGTAATGCTGTGCATGTTTCCGCACAAAGCATTCTGCATTGCATAGCGAGAAGCACAAATTATTCGACCATCGCGGCAACCTGCTACATGATGTCCGATGCTGGATTGTTGAACCATTGCAACTTATTGTCGAGAATTTGTTTCTGATCGCAGGATAACCCATGCTAGCAATATAAATTTCTTCATATCATTGATTACCTTCATACAAGATTGAGAAACACTGATTGAATGGAGCTCGATCTCGTCCACAGCCGACCATCCTGATCAAGCTGTCTCCCCAGGACGAACAATCAGCTTCCTCCCACTGACGAGATTATTCTTCAACTTTTCCAGTCCTGAAACGATCCCATGTAATCCGCCTGGCACAACCTCGACTGCGTTAGGCTGATATGTGACAATGTGCGTGAACATATGCGAGTTATAAAAGAATAAATAAATAAAGGTACGCACAACAATGTCCCCAGCTTCTAACAATCCCGGCAAGTTTTGTGCCAATGCACGACCGATCGCCATGTTGGCGGGTGTGTGCACACCTCCGAATACGCCCATCACCTTCTTCGTGCTTCCGGTTGACTCCTTGATCGAGGATTTCAAGACAAGAAGGATATGTCCCCCTTCTGCGAGCGTATCGTATCCGAGTTGTTGGGTGTCTGCTGTCGCGACAGAGTCAAAGACAAGAGGGATTGGCTTCGTGGTGATGCTCGCGATTTCAGAGGCGAATGCGGACGCTGAGATGTTGCGATCAATCACGTGGGTCGCACCGAGCGATTTGAGAAGGTCGGTGTTCCGCAGCGATGCGGTGGTTATAATCGGAGAAAAGCCAGAGATTTTGGCGAATTGAATCGCTAGTAGACAATCGATCAGACAGTGGAATCGTAGAACAAAGCACACGACCGAGCGTTAGTGTGGAGGCGAGCGAGTGGGATTGTGCACGCACCATACTGCCCGACAGAGCTTGCCCCTCCGAGAATCAGAGCTGGCTGCCCTGCAGACTGGCCACGGCCACCATCCCAAGGTGCTCTCAGGCCGACTCCTACGGGGGAGGGAGAGTAAAGAGGTATGGCTGCGGTACCGATACCGAGTGGGAGTGATGCTGCTTGGTCAAAAGTGATGTTAGGTGGCAGCTACGGCAATACATACTCTGTTATTCATGCGGTTTGAACACAAGACATCCACCGCACCTTTGCAACGAGCTCAGCGTGTGCAAGGACATACTCCTGGAAGGTCCCATAACGACCACTTTGCAGGCTGCCTTGGTGAAATCTGAGTGAAGATCAGGAATCAAGACATCAATCTAGTTGCCGCAATCAACGTACACTTTGTCGCCTTTTTGAAACTGTGTCACACCCTCTCCCACGGCTTCGACTTCCCCAGCAGCCTCTCTACCCAAGACCGTGGGGAAGTCGGTCACATAGACGCCATAGACTTGGATCTTCCAGTCTACAGGATTCAATCCTACAGAAACTTCTTTGACGAGGATCTCCCCCGGCCCTGGAGTAGGCACGGGATTGGTGCCTAGTTCAAACACGCCAAATTTTTCTTTGAGGAAGAGGACACGAGATATTGACATGAATGAAAATAGGCAGGTTGATTGATACGACAAGTGGTATCAGCAGAGGGTCGTATAACCGCCCGCATGCTTTGGTTTTGGGAGTTTCTTATCATGCACTGAGTCAGTTTCAAGGCACGAACTCAGGGCTGAAAATACTTAGTGATGACGGCTGACTGATCATGACTGATAATCAGCGGGGTAATTTGTTCATGTAGAAGCCCAAAAGACGACTTATGTCCACTCACCCTTTTCTTAGATGCAACCAGGAACGGCAGTGTCTAGCCAAAGTAGAGGTAGTCGATGCATTGATCATGCAAAGATTGCGCCTTCACTTTGTCTTTTCTTATCGATATCTGCTCGAAATTGTTTCTTCATTTCATGTGGTCGTACACAAGTTCCCGACGGCTGCCTAGGTGCCAACTGGATTGCAACACTTTATTCCATGTCCGGAGTGAACGCATGCAACGCAGTGAATCCTGCACTGCAATCAGTGCACTTGCAAAGTGCAGTCTGGGAACGTAACATTGAAACACACGAAGACTCCACCGTGTATACCCACCGAGTCATTCGTGATCACCAATTCATCACTAGCCAGAGGACAGCGGTACACAGCGTATATGCATGGTATATCAACCACGTCATCCCTCCTTGACGATCCGTTCGGGTAGTGTTTGTTGGACGTCGAGATAGACGGGAAAGTACGGGAAGACGTTCTGGGTGGGTGAGAGGTGCAAAATTGAAACAGAGCTGGACGGATGGGATGAACCTCGAGCGCGACGTGAACTTCTATCCCGCCCACCGGCATTGTAGTGGTACTGTACGTTCCACCTGTGCGGACCCTCGTGTATGACTACGTCCTCAAGAATGGCGAACGAACTGAAGTGGTGCGTTGTTTGGAGAGGTGTGTCGGGAGGAGTGGCCGCGGTGGTAGTTGAGAATTGGATGCCGAGGGTGGGATTCTGTGCGTGGGGTTGGTGAGTGGGAGGCGGTGTGACGGACTTGGTGTCTACGAGAGGAGACAACGGACGCGCCAAAAAAGAAAAGGCAGCAGCCACTGGCAAGACGAGCACACCCGCGTCGACCTAGCGGCAGACAGACATCCTGTGCATGATGCAGTACTCCAGTGCGTGAGTCACGGTGAGCTCGGGGTGTGCGTCGCCGAGGCAGGGGTTCGATCCTACATACCAATGCCCCTCACCATTTGCATCATTCTGTCAACATTGCAAAGGAAAAGAGTGGGTTCAATCTTAAAATTTCTAACTGGACCCCGAGTCGCTCACTGACTGTCATTGGCAGAGGTACCGCCTTACACTCGGTCTCCCTGTCGGCGCCGTGCTTACTCTTCTTGTAATCAAACCATATAGTTCCGGTGCACGTCTCAACAAGTCCCCAGATGTTGGTGTGGGTGACATGGCTGTCGCCTCCGCGAAGAATGGAAAGCCTCAACCGAAAAGGATGAGTGAGTGTTTTGATACCCGCAGCAATCTTGGTTGCAATCAGGCAGATATGTTTTGTTCCCTCTAGCATGGTTGGGATCGGTATCGTCTTCTCTAGCCCATGCTTGTCGTCGTCGTCCACCAACGGAAGGCTTGGCGGCGAAAAGACGGTGTTTTCATTTACTTCGAGATGATCCTGCTCGTTTAGAAGGCGCTGTTGCATATTTCCTAACTTGTACCACTGCAACACAACGTGTAAGGGTGACATGAAGGGCTCCCTGTAGCAAAAGAATGTGTATGTATCTAATCTTTGACGTTGAACCAACCCCCCCATGTTCACCTAGGTCGACAGACTGACCTCTGGCCCCGTATCGCAGCAAAAGCTGGTACAGCTATGTGACTATGACGCCCGGTGAAGAGACACCAATGACCAGGATTTCCTTTCCTAATGTCGAACTCATTGATAGCTAACCCTCAAGGCTCGTAGTCCATCACAGATATGCAATTGCAAAGTTTTCTCACATGTCCTGAGGTACTTTGAAATCCCACATTTTGATTGATGCATCGCCTACTACAGGCGGCTAAAGGCGCTCCTTTATCCCCATCACACCAACATTCTGTGTCAAACCGTCGCTCGAATTAGGGTCCCCCGTACCATTGGCCATCAGGGCAGCGTCGCCGAAACGTCATGAACCTGAAACCGAGGGTAGGATCGGTTCAAGTGGATGGAAAGCGACAGCACCCACAGCACGTGGATGCCAACGGTATGGCGATCAATACCAAAACCACCCAAGGAGGGTTATTAACCTACCATCGTACGCATTGTACAGCGAAGCGGGCCGAATCTGCCTCCTCTCCTCTGCACTTGGTTCATCACTTTCAACTTCCAGATCATAAATCACCAATGCAAGCACAAGATGGGTACCAGGGACGATGACATGGACTAAGCCGCGATATTGCATGAACATGAGATAGAGGGTGTATACTAAGTCAGCTCATGGTTCCGATAGTAACACCTACCACTTTCTTTTGTCGCTGCATCATCAGCTTATGTAACGCGGACGAGAGGACGCACATCATGGAACGACCTATTTTCATTAGTAGACTGGATCCATCTCCATACCTTCATTGTGCACAACCGAAGGGTTAACGACACGACGAGGATGCCACGTTGGAATCACCTCAGCACAAGTGGGACACCAGCCACCAACACAGGACCCCTGCCACAGCAATGCCACCTCGGCACGGAACTTACATCGTTCATGTAGTGATGGGCGGGTCCGGTTCTGAACTTCGGTTCGAACCGGACTTTTTGAGAACCGAACGCACGTTCGGTTCGGCGTTCAGGTTCACTGGTAGTTGGACGTGCAATTGGCGTTCAGGACGCGTTCGAACGCGTTCGAACGCAGTGGAAGCAATTTTGGTTGATCCACCTGAGGAGCCAGCCGCATATCCTCTGCCAAACAACTGGCAAAATTTCTAGTTTCAGTTCCACTGCTGACGACTGTCTATGGAAGGTAGGCCTCCTTCAATTGATGTGGAAATCTGACCTTTCTCGTAGGCAATCTCACCCATTTTGCCAAGCTTGTACCGTGCGTATAGTACAAGGATGAAGTCTACTGCTAATCATTCGACGAACCAGTAGGAATACTCATGCAATTAATCCTGCAAATTTTATACTAGCTGTCGCCCTCGGACTGCATCCTAAGCTCCTGGAAAAAGTGGCAGGTTCTGGCGCTTGCGAGCCATGCGTACAAAGTGAATATGCTCTCATTTTGCAACCTTTCCCTGATGTCCACCGAAGACCAGTGTGCTGTTGGCCCTGATGGCCAGCTATTAGATGCGTCTCAAATCCAGTTCTTCCATGATGTCAATGACAAGATCCCACCTCCTGTCCCTCCAACCTCCATCAAACTGCGGATACCGGCTCGTACTGTCAGTGGCTGTCAAGTCGGGCATCGTGTTTCAAAATCTTCTCTAGCTGACTCCAATAATGTTGCTGCATCACATCTCACCAGTTCGAGAAAACGGAAGGCAGCCTGTGCCGAACTGAGCAGCCCAGATGAGGCAGACACTCCTTGACATGGACGTCCATCACATCAGCTGTGCATGCATCCAAGGTAGTGCTATTTGAGGGATTCGCAGCAGAGGGGGATGATTCTGACAGGATGTCTCTCTCAGAGTAATGTACAATACGGTACTGAGCTCCTATACCAAGTTTTCTACTGTCTCGAGGTAGTTCATGAGTGACATTGTGCATGAACGCGTTCGAACGCGTTCGAACGTGAACCGAACGTGTGGTCACGTTCACCATGCGTCAGGTTCAGCGTTCAGGAAAATCTTCATTGAACCGGACCGAACCGAACCTGTCCATCACTAGATAGTGAGTGTGTCAGGGTTCGTCCCAGCTCAGACGTGCACAGTTGGCATGTCCTCTCTTGCCAGCATTCGTTGTTGGACTCAGAATCTAAGAATCAGTGAAACCAACAGGTTCCTCCGAGCCCCAACAATAAGATGTAAGTGTCATGAAACAAATCATTTACCATGTTTTCCCAGGTCACTCTTCTTGACCCGTTCCGGACCAAATTATTGGCACTAGAATCACTGTATGACATTCTTCTTCAACACCAGCCAATGGCTTCGCCTTCCAGAAATCACACCTACGGACATTGACCGCTCAATCATATCCTCGGTGCTATTCAGAAGCACTTTGGAAGATACATAAACTCTCGGCCATCCAAGTTGGTGTGTCAGCTCAACCTGCGTTTTCACCATGGTGTCTACCTTTTGGGCCGCGTGCCTGATGGCTTTTGTTTTCGCTCTTGCCTACGCCCTGATCAAGCGTCTCACTCGCCAATCTGTTTTGTCCGAGATCTGCGGGCCCAATTCATCCTCGTTCATCCTTGGTGCGTCCCTCTTGTTTACTCCCCACGTTGCGTTGACATTGCCCAGGAAACTTGCTTGAGCTGTTCCAACGCTCGGTCGGTCAAGCAGACTTTGAATGGCAAAACATTTATGGGGATGTCGTCCGTTTCAAGACGGTCTTTGGAGCAAGTTCGCTGTCACATGTATCATTGATATCTCATTCCATGTCTTGTTGGATTTCAGGGAGATCAACTTCTGGTCGCCGATCCAAAGGCACTTCACCGCATACTTAACACTGCTCCATACCGTTACCCGAAACAACCCAATCTCCGTGCAATTGCCCGAATGCTAAATGGAAAGGGCATCAGCTGGGCTGAGGGTAGTTACTGCACAGCATCCGATTGTGTAAAATTCTAATCGTCGTGTAACAGGGGAAGATCACAAGCGACAAAGAAAGATTCTTCTCCCAGGATTTGGCAGTTCAGATTCCGACGCCTTTCTAGGCATCTTCAGGGGATGTGCTGAATCTGTAGGTTTTCTCGTGGTGGCCTCCGTCTGCCTTTGCCAGACTTACTTGGAATATAGATGTGTGGGAAATGGATGGAGGCCATTGGGAACAGTACAGACCATAAAGCCATCATCAATATCCCAGCCTGGCTCTCCCGTGGAACGCTGGATGCAATCAGTCAAGGCATGTCTTCCTTCCCACACGATAAGAATGTACCCCCTTATCTTTCCGCCAGCTGCATTCAATGTCAAATTCGGAGTTATTCAAAATGATGAACAACCGCTAGCGAGGATGTGTAGCAATATGATGTCAGTTTTATCACGGGTCTTCCGGAGTGTAATATGACTTCGCGTTGCCCGCAACAGTAATGTGTCTGGCTGTCCCTCTGCACGACAGGTTTTCATACAAGCAGCTTCCGCCTATCTTCCAATATGGCTACTCGAATGGATGCTGGATAACGTAGCAAATGCTCGGCTTAACCGCGCACGCGAGGCGAAACGGGAGATCACAAAAGTAGCACGGGAATTGGTTCGGGAGAAAGTCGAGTCATTGTTGACAGGCAAGGAAGGCCAAGATATCTTCGGCTTGCTTGGTGGGCAATGTTTTCGATTCCCCATCAGCTTTGCTCATGATCCTGCAGTCAGGGCGAACATGGACCCGGAAGCAAAGAACAAGTTGACAGAAGAGGAATTGTTTTCTCTAATGCGGTATGTACCGCTGTTTCATATTCGCTTTCGGTCATTCACCTCACAATCATCAGTACGGTGTTGCTTGCGGGACATGGAACCACGTCGAACACCTTGAGCTGGATTCTCTTCGAGATTGCACGGCATCCCAAAATGCAGTCCAGGCTCCGGGACGAGATCCGAGATATGAAGGCTACTATCCGAGCACGCGGTGATACAGAGTTCACAAAAGCCGATTTCGAGGGGATGCTTTATACGACGGCATTGATCAAGGTGCATGATTCCCTCCCAAGTCCGTTTCGTGCGTCTGATCGAGTGGCTCCCATGGGTAGGAAGGATTAAGGTACCACCCAGTACTCCCACACGTCCATCGTATTGCCGGTGGAGACGATATTCTGCCACTTTCTCGACCAATCCGGACAGAATCTGGTGAAGCAATCAGCGCAGTAGTCGTTCCAAGAGGGACGAGGATAGTGGTGTCGATCGCTGCGTACAACCGGTGGGATGTGCTCCGCTTAAACACATATATGCGCTGCGGCTTATCGGTTCCGAAATCTTACAGTAACAAGGAACTGTGGGGCAAGGATGCACACGAGTTCAACCCTGATCGCTGGCTGAACGGCGTCGCGAAGGAAAAGAAGTCCGTCCCAATTGGTGTCCATTCCAATTTGTAAGGGCATGAATGCATGCTGTGCCTAGATTGACACCACTTTTATCACAGAATGACATTCTCAAGTGGCGCCCGCGGATGCTTGGGATGGCGTCTTGCGTACGCAGCCCCTTTTGACTAGAAACAAGAGATACTGAACAGGTTGCGAACGACAGCGTCATCGAAATACAAGCATTCCTCGTGGAGATCATTGGCAGGTTTGAATTGACGTTGACGGAACGATCCGAAAAGGTTTTCCGCGGGCCGGGCACTGTGATGGTTCCTTTTGTCGTGGGCGAATTTGAATGCGGTTCTCAGCTACCGTTGGCAGTGTCGGTCGTTGGTCGTAAGGACGATGCTTGACGGCGGATCATCTACTTGGGTCCTATGCCGTCTGGATTCATGCAGAGGTTGCAAGGTGTACTTCCTCTTGATGGTAGCGATGGCATAAACCTGAAGCTAGGTTCACTACAGGGAATCGATGATTCCAACGTCGGCACAAACCCAGGATCTTATATCGAACAGAGACGACAGAGATTTGGGTGGACGGATAAAAAACATGTATTCCCACAAAACCGCAACTTGTTAGAAGCTGGATGATGTGCATTCTATCGCTCTTGGCCTTTAAGCACAATATCGGTACTGGCACCCTCAAGCCTACTAACTATAAAACGTCAACGGGAATCCCAACAGATCACACTGCGGCTGCTCCAAGTAGGGCGAGTTCGAAAGAGGTACGTCAAAGATGCGCACCGGCGCAACCGCATTGGGCGTCACGCGTGCCCACGATCCGTACTTGACCAACGCCACGCTTGTGTTCGTATACCCCCGTGCTGTCAGGTATGCAGACGACGGGTTCGGGTCAAACGTCCTCGCGAACGCAGACCAAGCGTCCACGGTGACTTGCGACAGGACAAGGTCGTTCCAGTCGCGAAAGGGAAGCCCATATTGGCCCAAGGTGCCAAACGCGTAGAATAGTTCCCCAGAGTGACATCTGGGCGGTTGCTGTAAGTAAAGTGCGCGCCTAGGTGAAGAATGCCCGAAACACTCACCGGAAGTACGGCAGGCTGGGATCTCCGTAGGGATGCTCTTTCGTGGTGGGAGGCACGCAAGTGTTAGGGAGGGGCATGTAACCCATGTAGCTTCTGTCGAACTCGTAGGTGTACACGGATGGAAAGATATTGTTCTTGGCAGCCGCTACAACGGTAGCTTGATCCAAGCAGCTTGTACGCGAGCAATGAGTTACTAGGAACACCATGTTTCGCATACATACCGGAATTCGCCGTCTGTTGCAACGCGGTTCGTAGCGTTGGCGAGGTTCCATGTCGTATTGGCATTGATAGCTTGCGATGGTACAGGGAATAAACCAGATTTGACGATCTTGTCTGTGAGTTCCTGGCTGATACTACAAACGAATTAGTGACTGGTCAGGCTCTGAACAGTGCCTTGCACAGAATCGTTACCCAAGACCCATTACCCCCTGGGCTTCCGCTGCATTTGGCATAGGCCATGTAACTGTAAGATCGAAGCCATCATCTCTCATCCATCCGAAGATCACATGGGCAGGTGCCGTGTGCCCAGTACCGTTGAGCACGAGCTGGTTGGTTGTAATATACGTTCCATCCACGACAACGTATCTGGAAAAGTCATCAGTTGCTTTGACACATCTGATTGAATATCCAGTAACCTGGGAGCTGTTGGAGCATCAACAAGTGTCTTTGCAGAGACACCACGCAAGCATGCGAGCACGTCAGTCGCATTCGCACAACCGACATACTTAATCAATGGTGCCGCAGCCCCATCGTACTCTTGTTCGATGGTGTAATAGTTTGAGTACGTGGACGCATACCCAAAGCCATCAAGATTGCTTTGGGATATGGCACCCGCAAAAAGGCCAAACGCAGGCTTTGCGGTGAGGAGAGCACGCACAGCGCCAGCACCGGCGGACTGTCCAAAGATGGTGACACGCGATGGGTCCCCTCCAAAGTCAGCAATGTGCTCGTGTACCCAGCGCAGAGCAGTGATCTGCACAGCTGTCAACAAGTGGATGTTTTCGTAAGGAAGGAGAGTCTACCTGGTCTGCAATACCATAATTACCGTTTGTCGTGCCATCTTCTAGGGCCAGAAACCCAAGCGTGCTGAGGCTGAGCAGAAGTGAGGTCAAATATCATCAAAGGTACACAGCACACTACCGGTAGTTGATCGTGACGACAACGACATCACTCCGACTTGCCAAGTTCCCTCCATCGGAAACGCCATCACTACCTTCACCGCTAGTATAAGCACCTCCATGAATCCAGAACATGACCGGCTTCAAGTTCTTCGACTTGGCGGAGTCTTTGGGGAGATATGGGGTGTACACATTCAAGAATAGACAGTCCTCGGAACCATACCCAAATTGGGTACATGGAGACCCATAGGTAAGAGCAGTGATTTGCCCCGCACTACTGTACATCCTCGAATAGGACCATCGTTTGAAGGGGTTTGCATAGGGAATACCAATGAAACGGAAGGAAAGATGGTCACGCGTGCTAGAGGTGATGCATTAACATTCCGGTTTGATACCAGATTATCATTCTCACCCCAAGACAGTGATGTTCCCAGACGAAACCTCGACTTGGTATTGCGGGCTCATATCGGTCTGAGAGTTCGGATGGTAGGGTGCACTCTGCGAGCAGAATGCCGGGAGGCTCTCTGAGCAGTCCACGGTCCGAATGCCCACCAACGATATTGCAGAGCACTTGTCTGACGCGGAAGAGTGGACCCAGTACATCTGAGAAGGGTTACACCCTTCGAACGCAAGGTAACGGAGAATGTCATTCACGTCAGATTCAAAATAACACCCATTGGTGGGGAGTAGAGTCTCGTGTAGTTGAGCACAAGATGCGATGGCTTGAACGTTCGTACTGGGCGTATTGATGAGAATGGTCCCATTGTGATCTTGTGCAGTTGGCCCTTCAGATGCCGGGTCAGCGACGCCTGTCTCAATTCGCTGCTTCAACAATTCAACTTACAGTTCAGATCATTTTGAAACAAGAATGATAAATCAGAGCCAACGCTGTTCGGAGACGGGATGGCTGCTACCACCCCAGTAGCCAGTAAAGAAAACATGCCTTGAGACAACATGTTGCTGGAAAGATTGGAAGGATATTCGTTGCCCGCTCAATGGTGACTGAACAACCATATGTCTGCAGAGCATGCAGCCCGACGGGGAAATTCCCAGTCTCAGGCTGACAGCTCGTACGATCCTGTAACTCCGGGATCTGATTGCCTACCAGGTGAAGCACCAGATCCGCGAAAACAGATCATCCTTTAATACCAACGCATCGTCGTGAACGCCTCGGGATATAAGATAGTTTATTGATCCCATGCCATGGTGCCAAACGACTCGGGTCATCACATTCGTGTCTTCTTTTTTCTAAATGTGCCTCCGTTCGAATGCTCGGTGTACTTGGTGGTGCGTTGAATGGTCAAAGTTCAAAGTTCGGAGATGGTCATAACTCGAACTTGGACGCGTCAGCATTCTTGTTGGGCCACGCAAACTGGAGGTACAACCTTTTCCCACGATGATTTACACCATTGCTTCCTCGTCCAAGTCTCGTCACAAGAAGATGACAAGATGATCGAAGATGTGTTCATTATGCTCTGCCGAGGAGACCATAGTGACATGACACAACCTTGCTTGTCAGCCGCAGTACAGGGCACAGTCTCGTCAGCCTCCGCCTGTGACCCAATGCTAGCCATCAACCGAGGGCAGTGTTGTTGATTGGAGGCTCTGTGCCAGTGGTCTAAAAGGCACCGATGGGAACGCACGGTGGGACCATAGCTTGGTATTCATTGAATTGGGAAAGTGGCAGGCGCATAGGTCACCAGCTCCATTTGTACCAGCCCACGGATCCGGACTTGTCCCAGTGTGAAGCGCCCCGACGGAAGACGAAATGTACGACCAACCGCCCGGACAAGGTACGGTCGGTCACTCGTCCTTTTCGCTTCCCACTTTCGGGCAGAACCAAACGCCCTAGCCTTGTTCCCGGCACACTCGTTTTCCGGTCCGGATTACAGTAACCTATCTGTTGTATCTCTACCTCCGGCGAGTATATACACTGCCAGTAGGTCAAATATCGTCTCTCTCTCAGCGTCGATACCGCACCCTTACTCATACCTACAGCCATGAAGGTGAGCTCATAATAATCGTAAGATTCGTAACCACCAGCGTCTCAACCACGTACTACGACTAGTGCCCACTACAGTCAGCAGCACCACCGCCATCAAGATACATCATCAAACAACCCCGTACACAAACTCGGCAACGTAAACGGGGGAAGCACGAACCGCCCCACACCCAACGGGGGATGCATCGCTTCCCACAGCTCCCCACGACAATCACCTGCATGATCGCAATACATGGGCGTTGGCGTCTCAGGCGCGTACGGGCGCGCACTCCCCAGTCCAGGAAGGGACGCGAGACGAAAGATGTGGTCCTTCTCGTTCGCGGGCGGATGGTGGTGACCGGAGCGCGGATCACCCGGGCCGGACTGGGGCGACGTCACAAGCGCAACAAAAGGATCGTCGTCCAGTGGAAGACGCAGCTTGCTCTTGCGCTGTGCTTCTGCAGACGTGGAGGCGTGCGTGGCACCAGCAGGCTGGTTAACGAGGGTCGACGGGCCGAGCGGTGTCCTCGATACAGACGACGGCCGTTGCCGTTGATCCGAAGGGGGCAGTGTCGATGGTTTGCCGTGTTTGGCGCCGACGGACGTGATAAGGATCATTGGGACGGCGGTTGGGTCGTGTGGAAGAGAAGACGTTGACTTTTGTGTGTTGCTCTCTGAGAACGAGAACGGGCGTGCGGCAAGATGCTTCGGAGCCGGCTCAGGGTCGATGGGTCTTTGTGGAGATACGTCCATCGGTGCGTCATGTGGGATCGGAGGCGAAGCATCATGATCGTCGTGGTCGGGACTGACGACGTCTCCCAGACGCAGTCGACTCAGGTGTTGTTCCAACCGTTCTACCAGATAATCCTTGGTTGACGTAGAGCGCAACTGAAACATAGATGGGGATGTCGGGAAAGTTGGAGCGGGAGGTGGGGAGGAATGGTGGCCCCTATCCATGTCGAAGAGAATCCTTCCGCGACTGGAGGTGCTCATGCCAGATGAGCAGTCCTCCTCTGTGACGCTCAGGCTGCTGCGAGCATCCGAGCGGTAGCGTGAGATTGCATGAAGAGGGGAAAGATCAGATAGCAGAGGTGACAAGTGGTGGTCAGCAAACGGCGGAGGAAAACCTCGTGAGTGAGATGAAGATCGATGAGAGACGTTTCTGCGTAATTTCCGGTGTCGTAGGGAGTTGAGTATATCCATCAGTTTCATGTGTGTGGCGTCGCGGAAACGATGACGGGACATCTTGCGGTCGCGATAATCGCAAGACATGTTTTTGTTTTTTCTGAAATGAAATGAAGAGGAATGGAACATTTTGAGGGGAGAACTGAAAGAGTGATGAGGGTACCGACTCAGTCCCTCTGTTGATTCACCGTACGTCGTGACGATTCTAATCCGGACCATCTATAGATGGATAAGCACGTTGGCCAGCTCATAACGCCTGTCGGATCATTAGTCGCTCTAGACAGTGTGACGTAAAATGGGATCGAATTTCAACACGCTAGAATGCCGGTGGAATCGCACCAGCCGTATCTACTGAGCCCGATGCAATCGTCAATCCCACTCACCGCTCCCACTCCCACCCTTCTTTAGCCCACCCGGGCATCTCCGTCTCAAAACAACCCAAGCTTAGCTCATATCTCACTGCATGTAAAAATATGTAGAGTTTCTCCGGCTTGGGATCTGGATGCAGCGGTAGATAACATTCGGGGCAATAGAGCGTTCCTGTAGCTGGGTCTGCCTCGGGCTCGGGTGCAACGAGTGATGGGAGACGTGAGATGGTCTCGGAGAGAGTTAGCTGCGCTGGGTCCGAGTCTCCAAGCTCGGATGGCATCGGGGCATCACCATCGAGCGTGTGAGCGACACTCTCGGACCGAGATGGCAGGAACATTGGAAGGCGTGCTGTGGCGTTTTCTGGCTTGTGTAGAGATTGGTCCGAGTGCTCCGTGGAAATCGGTTCCAGGGTGCCCTTTCCGCCCCTCTTTCGTTTGTTTTGTGGGGGCAGCGGAGGTAGCCGTCGGAAGTCTTTCGGTGTCAGCGCGCCCTTGGCCCGGAAAACAACATCACGCCATCGACTCCAGTCCTCGTCTTCGTCCTATAAAAATAACGAGATATAAGTATTCGTCTCCCACATAGGAGCAGAGATAGGAGTGAGTTCCCCGCTTTCCAAGATCGGGAGGGAACAAAAAGACAAGTACATAACGAACGTAAGGCGAACCTTCATATTCCTCAAGCGCGTGATGATCTGGACGGCCTCAGCCGAGAGAGGGACAGGAGAGCCCATGCCAATATCGTGACCTGTTTCTCTGGGAAGTAATTTCTCCCGTTGGGGGTATGCTGCATTGTCTTCATCCAGAGTCCCGTTCTGATTGCCATTTAAGTTAGGTTTCGCGGCTAATAGCTCGGGGTTAACGTCACTCTTGAAGTGTTCGGGTGGGGCGGGCGCGAACCGCTCAGAATTAGGTATGACGTCAATGCCATGCTTTCCCAGATTGGGACCCTGTGAATGGAACCGAGCAAGTGAGCACATGGTCAGGTAGCAGACGTGGGGGTTCAGAAACGTAAGGGAAGAAACCAGCAGAAATGGAAAGAACAAGGGGGCACGCGGGAGTGTTTTTTTTTGGTAGGCTCAATAAGAATGAAAGCCCGGAGAGACTTACCCATATTCGTTCCTCCGAGTACACTGGATCATTAGCGATGGGGTGGCCGAGGAATTGGAGGTGAACCCTGATTTGATGTGCTTATTGTTTTATGATGTTATGACAGTTTCGAAAATAACAAAATCATGACGAATCCGCAGTAGGAGCGTCAAGGACGCAGTAAGAATGAGGAGATGTACTTACAGCGACCCGTAAACGGACGACCTAGACGATAAGACGCTTTATTTAGATGATAGATATAGGAATATATGTGGGAGCTTACAGCGAAGCACGCTTGTATCGGTATTAGGGTCGTAATGGAGCCTGTTGAACATCGTCTTGGCCGGCTGAACACAATAAGATGTACGCTATAAGCGGGTAATGGGGATTGCCGATAATGGACCTTGCCTTTCCTTCCGGATGTACGATATTGAGACCCATCTGTCTGTCCACGGTCAATAACGGTTCCTCACAAATAACTTGTTCCCTGACATCACTTGTGAGTCAGCATATTACTAGAATATGCCTAGACTCACGCGGGAAACTCCCCTTTACATCTTGCCACGTATTCCTTCTTCACGGCACCGTTCATGAATTCATTCGTGAGGGCGCGGGCAAGGTGAGCATTCAGCGGTATTATCATGAGACCAGATGTCAATCTATCCAATCTATTTATCGCTGTGGGGGGCAGACTTGGATGAGGACTGGTGAGAGGATGTGGGACACGAGACCCACTGTATACTTTGTCAAAGTTGAATTCGTGTCGGAGCATTTCGACAAGACTGTGTCGGTAATATCTTCCCGATGCGTGTACAGGCTATGGTCGTCTTCGAAATTGTGGTTGAATGGAGATAGAGGGTAACGTACGATGCTACCGGGTTTATCGATTACGAGAAAGCCCCGCTGTGTGTCGTGACGAATGATCTTGACAGGTGTGGCTGTGACAGGAGGTTCATGTCGATGAACGACGTTCCTTGAAGGATGAGCGGATGATGAATATATAATGAATGAATGAACATTTCGCGGTTATTGCGGACATATACTAACTCGATACGGTCCCCGTTCCTGACTACTGTGTCAGGCGTTGCGGTTTTTCCGTTGATTGTGGTGACACCTGACTCGAGAGCATACTTCTACGTGACGGATGCCATGATTATCAATAGACGGATGACGTGGGATCGCACCCACGTAGTATTCGATGCTGCGATCTCTGAATTCAGTGGAGACGATCTCCAAGATCTCTCTGCCGAGCCACCGTTCCTTTGCCATGGTGGTGTATGGATACCAATATGGAGGCATTTTTTTGAGACCGCCCTTTTGGGATGCTGGGATGATGACTTGAGAAGGCTGACGTTGAGCGAGGGTGGCCGACATGGAAGCGGCGATAAAACGAGAGAGGACGTGTCTAAACTGGTCGCGTGAGGAGAGCGTCGTGAGTGGGAGTTGCTCCCGAGATTGGAGCTTGAATGTGTAAAGATTAGCCAGGACGGACTGTCTTTCTGAAAGAAACTGTGCAACGTGCGTGACGAGCAAGAAAAGAAAAGAAAAGAAAAGACGAACATGAAACAGACGACAGGTCCGATTGCAGGTATCCTTGATGTGCGGTATTTTGGAGGAGGAGGAGGAAAGGTGTTGGGGTGGCTGTGTTGATGGGATCTCACGGGTTCTATTAGCACTGCCCCCAGTCGTTCATGTTGCTTGGCACTGACGACGGGAGGGACGGGGACAGGTAAGCCCGTCTATAACCATCGATGGTCACCAGCCAAGGGACAGGAACGATCTCGACGTCAATCGCACCGACTTGCACGCGGACCCAGGATGATGTGGCATCACGATGAATCTGATTGGGTGGTGCGGGTTTCGCTCAGCGTTCTTTAGGCTTTATTTCCCCCGCGCGCTTTCATTCCAGGGACGGAGCGAGTCTGGCAGCTGTGCTCATCGATATATGTACTAGTTCCAACCAATCAGCGTCGTTATGTAGCAGTGCTTCCGGTCTAGTATCTGTTTGTCGGTCCGCGCTGTCCTTTTGCTCATCATCGGCGATTCATGGCAGTTTCAATCCGACGGTGGGGGTGCTGACTCACGGTCGCTAGCCTGATGCGACGACGGAACTGTGCAGGGTCTGTACGTATGTGCCGATGTTGCAAACTATCATTCTCACCGGCCGTGGCACTTTCAAGCCGATGGACCTCTTATAAACGGTGCCCGCTTTTCTTTCGTTCGCCCCGCCATGGGTAACTCTCTCTCCTGCGTAGCGTCTGCGGAAGACGATCATCCCCGCGTCACCCTCAAATCCCGTTCCCTACTCAAATCCTTCTCTTCCAACGACACCCTCTACGAGAAAGATCACGATGGCGCTTCCTTGTCTCTCTTACGCCCGTCTCTGTCCGCATATATCCTCCAGGCGCAGCTGAAATCGCTTGGCGAACAAGCAACCCTCGCTTACTCTTCCTTCTTACAAGCGTACCCAGAATACCAAAGCACCTGGATCATAGACACCCTCCGCAGGGCCGATCTCGCAAGACTCGATCGCGCAGGCGAAACCTATGTCGATTACATGGGCGGTGCGCAACACCCCGACAGCCTCGTCCGCGTTCATACCGATTTCCTCACACAAAACATCATGGGCAACACTCACTCGGTCAGCAACAGGTAAGATCCCATTCCCTCCCTCGCTATCTATTCTCATCTCCTCCCACAATAGCTCGAGATTGTCCTCTGAATGCACTCAAGAAGCCAGGGAAATGGTCCTTTCATTCTTTCAAGCGCCAAGGGGCTATACCGTCATCTTTACCCCAAATGCAACAGGGGCGCTCAAGCTCGTCGGAGAAGCTTTCCCTTTTCAGCGGGGCGGCGCTTTTGTTCTCGGTGCAGATTCGCACAACAGCGTACATGGCATTCGTGAATTCGCAGCGCGACGCGGCACCAAAGTACATTATATTCCCTCAACACCTTCCGGCGGCTTCGATCCACCACTTGCCAAGGTCATCGCACCCGCATACACCCGCATTCCCTCGCTGATTCTATATGACTATAGGATATCCTTCGAAATAACCGCCCGATCTCTTCTTCCACCCCTTCTCTCTTCGCACTCACCGGTCAATCAAACATTTCCAACACCAAGAATCCCCTCTCAATCCTCCGTCATGCTGCCTCTCTCGGCTACAATACGCTACTAGACGCAGCTGCCTTGGCGCCTACCTCTGTAATCTCACTGACCCAAACCCCTGTTGATGCAATGGCGATCAGCTTTTACAAAATGTTCGGATACCCTACCGGTGTGGGAGCGCTCGTCGTCAAAGAGAGCTTTCTGGCCATGCTGGAGCGACCGTGGTTTGCCGGCGGCACAGTGGATGTCGTGCAAGTCCCCGGGGCACTGGTAACGAGAGCGGCAAAGCTGCACGAACAGTTCGAGGTATCGACTCGTTCTCGTAATATACCACGACGTGGCTGACTATATGCGCAGGATGGAACAGTCAACTATCTAACCTTGTCGGCGGTCACCGTCGGCCTTCGATTTCTCTCTACTTACCTCCCATTTCTTCCCCTCCGCTTATCGTGTTTGATGCATTTCCTAACATCCTCGATGGCTGAGCTGCGCCATGACACAAATGACACGCCAGTCGTCAAGATCCTCTCCAAGCTGCCCTCGCGACGCTTAAAGTCGATCGGTGAACAGTCCGACACCGGCTCGACCGTCTCTTTCGTCATCCTCTCCGTGAGTCAACTTGCTCCCTTTGCAAGCATCTCGCTCATCCCCCCGTTTATTCGACGCGACAGCCTACCGGTGACATCCTCCCAAACACCTTTGTCGAACGCATCGCTACGATGCACAACATCTCTCTGCGCACCGGCTGCATGTGCAACCCCGGCGGCGCCTCTGCACTCCTCGGCGTCGAAAACGTCATGGACGGCCTGTGCGACGGGACGACCCTCAAGGACCTCGAGTCGCTCGTCGGGCGGGAGCTGGGCGTCGTCCGCGTCAGCCTCGGGCTCGGGAGCGACTGGGGCGATGTGTGGCGCGTACTTCAGCTTTTGCACGGGTTCGGGGAGGAACGGCAACGCATGGCGTGGTGGGACGCGTGGACAGAGGTACCGATCGGGCAGGCGGTGTGATGCGATACCGTCACTGCGGATACCTGTGTTCCATCGATTTGGCGCCCTCCCTCTCCCCCTCTCCCCCTCTCCCCCTCTCCCCTCTCCCCCTTCTCACTCACTCCTCTATCCGTGGATGACGACCAGCCTCTGCTGGTTGCTGGTATTTTTTTAGAGCCTGGAAACCTTTTCAAGATGATGATAGGTACACGACACGGATTGTCGTCGATCTCCACATTCGACATCCGCCAAGTTCCATCCATAATCTGTATATATTCCTTCTTCTTATCATTATTCCGCCGTCGTTCAAATTCGTTAGCTTACACAGTGTAGTAGTCGCATCTGTCGGATCCTGTAACATTAGATTTACTCGATACAGGTCGTGGTCGAGCAGCCTCTTGGATCGTTTTCTTTCTTTCTTTTTCTCGGTCGTGGAATTTTTATGACACACATGCATCTGCACGATCAGTGAAAGAGCCTGCTCTCGAATATTCTGAATCCGAACCACACGAAAAGAGAAAGAAAAGGGTGTCATACAGAGATGTATCAGTAGACCTCGACATGTCCCGTACCTCATCTCATCCCCACACCTTACTCCCCACCGTCCTCATCCTCATCCACACCCTCACCTTCATCCTCAGACACCTCCAACCCAACCTCCCTCATCCGTGCCTTATCCCGCCTCCGCTTCGTACTCATCTCATCAAGCAACACCAACAAATCCTCCTGCTCCTTCTCCACATCCCTTTTATTCCCCTCGGCTTCCTTCAGCGCAACCTCGAGTGCAGCCACGCGCGCGTGGTCATCTTTGCGCTGTCCAATGCAACGTGTCAGCGCTCGTCCGCGAGGTGACAAAAGAGATGAGACGAGACGAGACGAGACTCGCCTGTTCAGAAGCGCTCGTCGCGTGGTCTCGGAGCTGTGCTTGGAGCACATCGATCTCGGACGCTTGTGTACGGATCACGTCGCGCAGCGAGCTGATCAACATGGCCGATTCAGCGCTCGATCCTACAGTGCCCGCGACAGTTCAGAGAAACGACAGCCACCAAGCGAGAGGGAGAGAGAGAAACCGTACCCGAAGACGAAGACGCGGAAGAGGCCATCACGTTTGGATCCGCGCTCAACCCACGTTGGACCGTGTCTAGTCCCCCAAAGTCCGTCAATCCGTCGACATCGGTCAACCCAGCTGACAGCCCGTCTGATCACGCACATTGGTTCGATTTCCAGAAATCGACAAAAGCCCAGTCGAACCAGATCTCGCCTTCTTGTTCGGCTGGATTCTGGTTAGGAATAGCACCGATATTGAGGCCGGTCGACGATCGGGGGGATATAACCACCGACTCGGGCGTGACGAATTTAAATCGGTCGTCCTCGCGGAAACGCGTTATTTGACCAATGAGTGCGTCCACGCCGAGGCGAGATATAATCGGGTGAATTGTCGATCTGCATAGAAGAGGGGAAAAGGTAGGAAAGTAAGCGTTTCTGCAACGGGACCACCAACCGTGTGATTTCGCCGGGTTCGCGGTTGAATTCGTAGCATATACCTAGGAGGAACGCACAGAGACCAGGAACAAGGCTCTCAGTTTCCGCGATTTGGTTGATAGGTTCCACGAGCTTTGACAATACATAAAAAGGCGAGCACAAATGAGTCTGGGTGGACACTCACCACGCCCAGCCCACCAGCCTCGAGAAACTCCCCGACCGCCTTGGGATCCTCCCAGAGCCACTGGGCCAACAGACATAGATACCCCACGATCAACCGCTCCCACTCAGCCACTTCCTTTTCGTTGGCGGTATCCACCCGCGATTTGGACAGGAAGGACAAGGAAAGATTTTCAGTGAAGAGTGGAATGAGGCTTTGGGGTGCATCCTCGTCGTCCGCCTCCGGTGCACTGGTCGGTGGTGGCGGTGCGCCGTCAGCTGGGACGAAAAACTGACCTTGACTGGGTGTATTGAGTGGGGGGGCTGGGGTGGGCTTGATGGATCGTGCGAGCGCCTTGCAACGCGGAGAGGATGCAAGTAGATGGGCAAAGAGGAGAGTAGCAAAGTGGGTCGTCGTGACGTTCATAATGTTGAGCGGGGAGGTAGGGGGAATACACAACGCGTGGAGAAGTGGAGAGATCATTGGAGACGCCGTTGGAGCTGCAACGCGGGTTAGCGGGATAAATATGCCCCATCTGTCGGAGCAGAGGCAAACCTTCTGGAGGTAGCATGCCTTGAAGGATAGCTTGCTTGATTTCTTCTGTGCGGACAAAGTTCTTGGGAATGGCTGAATGAACGAGACGGAGACAAAGACAGAGGGACTTACATCGAAAATACTGAGGGCGGCGCCACGTAGCTCAAGAGCATCCTTCAACCGCCTGTCACCATACAGACCATTGTACTCCCCATGCAAGGCTAGCTCGACGAGGACATCGAGCGCAGACGCAGGCTCTAACCTATCCCACTCTTCACCGTTTGACTCAGGAACGGGCATGTAAGGTGTCAAGACGACGTTAGACAAGGGGAATGTAAGATTAGTGGGAAGTAAACGCAGAGCCTATCGAACATGAGATAAATGAATGCGTTCAAGCAGGTGCCTACCTGGGTCTTCAGAGAGGTAGGCGCATTTGATGCAAGCGCGAGTTCCACAAAGCATCGGACGTACAACATCATCACTTGATTCTAGAGTACGATCAATTGAGACGACAAATGGATGATCAAGATGATACTGACACTGCCACCCTTGGAACCAACAAGCATGCCCATAATCCCAACAGTGAGAGATACGTTGGCGGTCTTTTGTTGATCCCAGAATTGCAACGCGAACTCTTGGGGAGGAATATCCTGCAGTTGGAGGTTCGGTGGAAAGAGTAACAAGGAGCACAGAAGGGTTGGTAGTGATGTTTCACGAAAGTAACTCTGCGCAGGTTAGGATCACCAGTGAGCAAAAGGTGGAAGACATGCCTGATTTGAAGCATTGAAACGCAATAAACCATCTACACACCGCAGCGCATCATGAGTGATGACACCGCCCTCGAGCCCACCCTCTTGCGTGATAACGTTGAAGAGCTTCTCGAAAGCACCTTCGAAAGCAAGGACCTTCTGGATATCGGGACTTTGCGAGATTAGTAGCTGGATCATGACAATGCTTTCTAGGGGTGCGCTCGTCAATATGAGGGAGGAATACAGCAACCGAATCTCGAGTACGGGATCCAATAAAGAGCGTTTGACTCACCATTGCGTATGATTTCACGCTTGTCTTCCAACACCGATATGATGCTAGGTGCACCATTGGATGCCTTGAGAAAGTATCCCTGAATGATTGATCGCCTGTTCTGAAGCAGGGTTGCCAACAGCTGTAACGTCGCATAGCGAATGTAAAAATGAGAGTCGCCAAGAAGGGTGAACAGCATGTGCGTCGCTTGGTCGCTGGCGAGAAAGCGGTCGGTATGCTTGAGACCCAGCTCTTTCGAGGATTCGTCCACCTCGCACAAGTGATGGAGCGTTTCGAGGACGGCCTTGCCAATATCTGCATCGATTTCCGCGTCGTTTTGCAGGACTTGTAGTAAGCCGGACAAGGCTGTTTCGCCGACCTCTGCTTTACAATCTCGGGCGAGTCCTTTGAGCGATAGGACGGCGGCGCGTCGGTCGGCGAGGAGCGTTGAGGGGGAGAGACGGTCGCTGAGCTTTGCGATCGTGTCGGTTGGTGATTGCGGCGCGCCGGTGGGCCCTCGAAGGGCGATGTAAGTTTGGGAAAGAAAGTCCATGCGAGCTTGAGCACCGCGATGGAGAATGTGGAAAAGCCGCGACAAGGTGTAACTACGCTTCACTACTTGACCAACACCAACATTACCATCATCATAATGAATACGCACGCCGCTCATCAAGAGGACCTCCACATTGAGGGTATCTCACCTGTTTTTATACGGTCCAGACGGCTCAATCCTCAGGAAAACACAATATTCATCGCGGGATCGGTGTCGCTAAAAATTTGGATTGTGATACGTGGCAACAGCGGACACCGAGACAACTGGCACTGGCCAAAAACCGAACCGCATGGCGTGCTTTCGCGAAGCCAAGTCCCCCCCCTACACGTTGGCCATCTAGGACCCGCCGGCGACGCTGAGCCCTCCAGCGATTCCGAAGGTGCTACATTATATATGCCTGCGATGATTCTTTCATTTCGTCATCCCAGTTGTCATGACACTCTTTTCTGCAGCACGTTCTCTTTGGCCAGTCTCCGGGGGTTGACACTTTCGATATCGGTTGGATCCCAATCATGACATGGATATCTTCGTTACCAGTGCGTCTCAAGGGTCTCCTTGCAAGTATGCGACGACTGACACCCAGGTCTGCTTGTTCGTGCACGTGGTCATGTGGGCCATTCGCAGGCGACAGGGAGTGTGTGATCCCACCAGATATTAAGCTCTAAGTAAAGGACAGGACAGATGTTATATTCCCTTGAGATCGTGATAATTGCATGGACAGTGCCATGCGAACCTAACACTGGTCACCAGACTAACTAACTATACGTAATGACAACTTTGATTGGTTCTGACCAACGCCCAACACCAAAACCATCATCAATCAATCACAGCGGTGCTAAATGTGCACGTCGTCCATCTCGGCCTTGTACAGTACCGTGACGTATTCACTACGCCGCTCAGTCCAAGACGGCAAAAGAAGCCTCCGTATCGAGGATGTCCAAGCTGAACTCACCTGTTTTTACATACTTTGGATTCTCCTCCAGGTTCCAGACGGTTTCTTGCGGCCATGACACGCCTCGGTCCCCGGGAAAACACAGTATCCATCGCCAGATCGGAGAATCTTTTATTCCCAACGAAATTCTCTGCGCGCCCTCCGGTTTTCGGCCAGTGCGTCCTATAGGCCTGTCTCGGTGCCCGTCGACTCGGACGCCATGTACATCCACAGTCCAAATCTTGGACAGTAATCTTGGCCGAATTGGACCCAGGATTGCCTTTGAAACTGAAACTCCTGACCACAATATGTACTGTGCTATGACACAAGTACCTTCACCCTGCCTTCCTCGTCACGTTCCCTTGCCCCTCACAGGCCGTTAATATTACTAGAATTACTGCATGCCTTGCTTCTTGGAGCAGTCTTGTGACTTCCATGAGAAGTCATGCATCCGATAGGTCGGACTGATGTAGACGGCAGAGTCATACCCTTGGTGTCACTCGGGGGCGCCCGGGAGATTCATAAATTCTCGGCCTTTCGCGTATTTGCTCCTACCTCCTTATCATGATATCTTGCTTCGTGGCGGCGGGTTTGACGGCTTCTGCTCTCGCCTATGTGCTAATCAAGCGTCTGACTAGCTCACCTTTGTCCAAGATTCCCGGGCCCAAGTCATCCTCGTTCATCCTTGGTACGCCCCTCCCTTTTTTTGCTTCCCACACTGACTTCGTCCAGGAAACTTGCTCGAGCTATTCCAACGTTCGGTCGGTCAAGCGGACTTTGAGTGGCAAAACCTCTATGGGGACGTCGTTCGTTTCAAGACTATCCTTGGGGCAAGTTCAATCTTCAGAAGCTATCATATTGGTATCTGATTCTACGTTTTGATGCATCGCAGGGGGACCAACTTCTTGTCGCCGATCCAAAAGCGCTTCAACGGATATTCAATACCGGGGCGTACCGCTATCCGAAGCAACCCAATCTCCGCGTAATTTCCCTAATGCTGAACGGCAAGGGGGTCATTTGGGCCGACGGTATTGAATGCAGAGTGTTTCATCTTTCGAGACTCTGATAATCATATCAACAGGGGAAGATCATAAACGACAAAGAAGAATCCTTCTTCCGGGATTCGGGGGACCGGAATCCAAAGCCTTCCTGAGCGTCTTCAAGAGATGTGCTGAATCTGTGAGTTCATGCATGGCAACCCCAGTCTGCCTTTACCGATCTTACTTGGAATGTAGATGTGCGCGAAATGGACGGAGATCATCGGGAACACTACCAATCAGAACGTCGTCTTCAATATCCCAGCCTGGCTCTCTCGTGGAACGCTGGATGCAATCGGTCAAGGTACTTCTCCACTCCCACGTGACAAGAATGCAACCCTCAACTTTCACCAGTTGCATTCGATGTTCAGTTGGGAACTATTCAAAACGATGAACACCCCCTGGCAAGGAAGTATAACAATATGATGTGAGTTCTCTCGCACACCCTCGAGAGTGTAATGCGACTTTATTTTCCCCCAGAAGCGATATTTTCGGACGTCCCTCTGCGCAACAGATTTTCATACAGGCAGCTACCAAGTACCTTCCGATGTGGATACTCGAGTGGATGGCTGATAACGTGGCGAATCCCCGGCTTGAACGGGCACGCGATGTGAAACGGATGGCCACGGAAGTAGCAAGGGAATTGGTGCGCGAGAAAGCCGAGTCCCTGTTAGCAGGAAAGGAAAGTCGTGATATCTTTAGCCTGCTTGGTAGGTGATGTCTTTGTCACTCATCAACGCCACTCACCATCTTTCAGTCAAGGCGAACATGGACACAGAGGCAAAGAACAAGTTGACAGAAGAGGAATTGTTGTCTCAGATGCGGTACGGATCATCATGTCATCTTCGCTTTCGGTCATTCAAATTCCCTATCCATCATCAGTACAATTTTGTTTGCTGGACATGAAACCACGTCCAATAGCCTGAGCTGGATCCTTTTGGAACTTGCACGACATCCCAAAATACAGTCTAGGCTCCGGGCTGAGATCCGCGAGATGGAAACTGCCGTCCGAGTACGCGGTGATACAGAGCCCACAATTGCCGATTTCGATGAGATGTCTTACACAACGGCGGTGATCAAGGTACACGTGTCCTTACGTGCTCCGTGTCGTGTGACTGATTGAGTTCTACGGCTAGGAAGGTTTACGGTACCATCCAGTCGTACCGCACATCCAGCGTATGGCCGGTAAAGATGACATCCTCCCACTTGCTCGACCGATTACGACGGAATCCGGTGAAGTGATCAGAGAAATAGCCGTCCCAAAAGGAACTCGGATAGTGGTATCTATTGCTGCCTACAACCGGTGAGCCATGCGCCTATCTCCTGATACATATACCATTGCTTATTAATGCCGAAATCCTGTAGCAATAAAGAACTGTGGGGCGAAGATGCACACGAGTTCAACCCTGATCGCTGGCTGAACGGTGTTGCGAATGAAAGGAAATCCGTTTCGATCGGCGTCTATTCGAACTTGTAAGGCATTATTGGTTGATGTACCTGGATTGACGCCTCCACCCTTCTATTTCATGACAACAGAATGACATTTATAGGTGGCGCGCGCGGATGCTTGGGATGGCGCTTTGCGTATGCAACCATTTCTTGACAGAAGCGAAAGATACTGAGCAGATCGCAAACAACAGCGTAATCGAGATCCAAGCGTTCCTCGTGGAAGTCATTGGCAGGTTTGAATTGACGATGACGGAATTATCTGAGAAGGTTTCCCGCGGACCGGGCATTTTCATGGTTCCGGTTGTTGAGGATGAATTGAAATGCAGTTCTCTGCTCCCATTGGCGGTGTCGGTTGCTGCTCGTGAGGACGATGCTTGAGGAGAGGATGGACCGTTTACATCACTAG
The DNA here is from genome assembly GCA_003316335.1 of Hemileccinum impolitum. Classification (NCBI taxonomy): domain Eukaryota; kingdom Fungi; phylum Basidiomycota; class Agaricomycetes; order Boletales; family Boletaceae; genus Hemileccinum; species Hemileccinum impolitum. The sequence goes on along the minus strand of QFEQ01000153.1, from coordinate 35,639 downwards.
GGCTTTTCTTGAGGTATTCAACTTCCCACAGGGTACTATGCAGTGTTTTATTTGCCTCGTCGTCATCAGTGTACTTGGTTGATCGGTAAATTTGACGAAAATAGTAAACCATTTGAACAAAAACATGACGCTCGATCCGTTACCCTCACGCGTTGTTATCAGTCTTGACATAGTTGGACTGCCACTGGCACAGTTGTTCCTACTCAGAACTGTCCACCGCCTACTACCCTTGGAACTGATAAGGGAGGCAAACTAGCTTTATGAGTTGCGATCTTGGATCTTCGCCTGTCGCCAGCTCGCTTCTTCTCGTTCTACTAGAACACCCAACAACCTCCGATTCCGTGACTTTCCGACCCGCCAAGTGATCCAGGTGCGTCCATCTTCTCACATGGGGTACGTTGGTCATCTCGCGCTTCTAGTACTACTTGCCCCGTCTTTCGGCTCGCTTGCAGCGTCGTTCCGACTCGTTCCGAGGGCGTACGCCACATTGTTTATCGTGACCCATGCGGACCTTACACACCCTTGGAATGACCCACCCATGACGACTGAACCCGGTGAGTTGATCTGTGACTCGAAAATAGCTGTCCACGTATTGTGGCGTTGTTACATAGTGATCACTGCCTACAACCAATGGCTCGGAGCCCTCCAATTGAATAAGTATACAATAATTTGTCGAGTCGTGGAGCAAGGGAGCCTAATAAACCCTGACCGCTGGTCGGACTGGCACCGCCCTCTTTTTTATATAACAGGATCACGGCCATGTGTGGCTCCCGTGGGTGCATAGAATAGAATGGGGCAAGGCTTGCGTACGCAACCATTCTCACTAGTGACGGAAGAAACTTGACACTGTCATCAGGTCCTGAACGACAACTTGATCGAGATCTCCAAGTCGTGGAAATGTTGGGGAGTTTGAATCGACGACGTGCCCGGGCAAGAGATCGGCCTAGAGTATCACAGTTGAGTGGTCGCTGGAGCGGCGCTTAGTATGACCTCCGTCTAGTCGTTGCGCTGTGGCTCAGCGAGCTCTACCTAATCGCCAGACGGGCGGGCTATCGACATCTCATAGATGGGGCTGGTCACCAAACTACCCAATCGGGTGGTTCTTCCTGGTCGCTGTGGAGGGACCATCTTATCATCTGGTTTACTCTTCAAGTCTGTTTCTGCCGTTCCTTTTTACTGTGGAGTCGTTCTGAAGAGCTGGTGGATAGTTGGAAAAGGCTTTGATACCATCATCGATACGAAACCCGCTCATCCCTGCTCGCACACCCTCGTCCATACGGCGTGCTTTTGTATTCTACACCACTACGCTCTTGCATGGTTCCTGGCTTCCTGTGCGGGCAACTGCGATCAATGTGTCCTGTCATCATGGTTTGTCTCCGAGACAACATCCTCAACACGTCCGTCCACCTTCCACTGCTCATCCTCGTTACAGTCCATGCTCGCGTTGTGATTTGTCCCGGCGGCATTGTCTGGCGGTTTGGTTGCGTTCGATGCTCAACTCGGAACTCCCCATCGAGGAGGGCCTTGAACTCGATTATTTACATACTCAAAGAGTCCAGACAACGGCCAGAACACGCCTCAATTCCCAGGAAATTACCCAAGAGCCACGGCATTTTTATTGACCGCGAGTTCGGGCTCTTTTGTAAGGCAAAAGCAGATCCAATCCGGGAGAAGGTGTGTAGATACTAGCGACCATTGCGGAACGCCTTTGTTGTCTTAGGAGTAACTTGTATTAATAACTCCCGACTTCCCCATTTTCATAACGGATGTCTCTGGCTTTCCAGAATGGAAAAGTCCAAGACCATGCTGTGGGAGAGCCAAGACCCTGTGAGTATGCGAGATCTATGTGCGGTACTACGTAACCTCTTGGGGTTTGCGCGGCGAACCAAATACGTGTAGTCCAGACTCCGCGCTCGCAGACGAGGTTGATCTGATGCCTTGAATTACGGCAAAGATCAAAGCGTCATGTCGTTCAAGTTTGACCACCCCAGTGCCAAGATGTATTGCTGGCTAACTTGTGGTTAATCCGATAGAACATCAACATCGACTGTCGCCTAAAAAAACCATGCGAGAGCTTATTGGTGTTGAAATCCCACGGCAATAGAGCTATGGGGCTCCACCAGGTCTCCAACACCCTCTTTTTATATATAGGAAGACTGACATAGTACAAGTATTTCATCATATGCGGCGCCCGCGCACGCCTAACTTTTATCCATTCAAAGTTTGTTGTGTTATTTCTTTCTTGGGCATGCCAGCGATGTGCTTTTGCTTTAATCATTCAGGCCTATGTCCAAGTACAAAACTCGATCACATTCATTGATGTCAAGCACAACAAGGA
>QFEQ01000153.1:1087-33275 GCA_003316335.1 Hemileccinum impolitum | reverse complement strand
ATGCGAGAGCTTATTGGTGTTGAAATCCCACGGCAATAGAGCTATGGGGCTCCACCAGGTCTCCAACACCCTCTTTTTATATATAGGAAGACTGACATAGTACAAGTATTTCATCATATGCGGCGCCCGCGCACGCCTGGAGTGCCGCTTTGTGTACTAGTACGCCACCATTTCGAGAAAAATACAGAATCTACCGGGACCAGCCGCTAAGTGGATCTCAGGCTTGATAACGCAAGCGAGGAGCGCTCTACTTTGTCCCGTTTCTCGGTGGTAATCCTCAATTTGTTCGGGGGTGTGTGGGGCAGAGAGCAAGTGGTGCCATCAGCCATTATACGTTCGAGTGTCCAAGGCACAAACCGTGACCCTGTGGAGCGTGGCGGAAAGATGAGGTACCGTAAACGCGACCTCGGTGATTCAAATCTCAGTTGTGGCGTGAACGTAGTTGGCACCACTGGCACCCTCAGGGAGCTGCGCAAAGATTGATACGCAGAATTTAGAGGGCGCTGCCAGAAGCGCAGACTTACTAGATGTGGAGCGTGCCAGCTCAGGTTAGTCAGGTACGTGAGCGGGCAGTGTCATCTTCCGAAGATCCAGTTGACTCGAATGTTGTATTTTTCCAGAATCTGATGGGCATTGTGGGCCTTTACTACATCTGGATGGCAGCACTTTCACCGCCTCGTCTGCGGGCATAATCCTGGAGGCATGTGTCGCAAGGTGATGTACAAATCAATATTAATTCCACCCTTCTACCCAGCCTCCGTCTCTTTAAAAGACCCCGTCTCTCTATCCCCTCTTCCCCAACAACATGCTTGCACAAAAAACCCACACTCTCCCCCCTGACCTTCTCGCCGAGCTCACCAATACAATATACGGCGATGTCTATCTCCCGACCGATCCCAAGTGAGCGACCGATCATGTTCCTCGTTTTCGCTGCCCAACTCCACCAGCTTCGTAGACTTTTCAAAAATGTTCAACGGCGACGTCAAGGTCGCATCCATGGCCCTCGCTTGCCCTGTCGACGCTCAAGACGTCAGCCGGTAAGTCGCGATCAAATGTCGAAACACGTGTATCCATTTCCAACCCTGCACCCTCGCTCGCAGCATCGTCCTCTTCTGTCAGAACCACTCTCTCGCCATTTCCATCAAAGCAGGTGGTTATGGTACAGCTGGCTGGGCTGTCGGTGGCGATATTATCGTCGACCTCAGCAAGATAGCCCAAACCGAAATCGAATCTCCAAACGAGGATGGAAGCTTCACGAGCATCAGAGACATGCCGCTCCCTGGCAGCAAGGGTAAAGAAAAAGCGGCACCTAATATCTCGGATATTACCGTGACTGGTAAACGCCGAAGGGATGAAGACGCGAAGCTCCGTACCTATACGGCCTCTTCCCATTCTGTTGACACGTTTCTCCATCCCGGAGGTGTGCACGAACCTTTCCGTCCTTCCACTCGGCGAAGACTGGATTCCTTCAGTCAGCCCGACGACCCTCCTCAGATTCCTGTCATCCCCACCGTACACAACGATCAAATGTTGTCAGTCACGAGCCCTTCAGAACTGCCAGCGACACCGAGTTTGAACGCCCCACCGACATCCGTGTTTCCCTTGCCTTCCCAGGTGGAACCGGTGTCTTCTCCCTCAGCTACTACGGATCCGTTTGGATACCTTGATGGCCCGAGTCAGAACCTTCCACCCCCGTCTTCGACATCTCAACTTGTATGGCATTTGCCTGGCTCGATGTTTACTTCTCCGGCATTCCTTTCTTCCACACAAAATATGCTCACTTACGCAACTCCTATTCACCCTCACGCCTATGTCACTTTTGGTGCGGGGGTGAGACAAAAGGAGGTTGACCAGTTTTGTGCCGCTAATCCCCTAGAAGCGCAATCTTTGGCAGGTGGACGTAGCGTTGTCCCGTACCACATTCCTTTGTAGGTACCCGTTTCACCCAGGATGTCCGAGGACCAATGACTAATTTCTGCTAGCGCTGCACACCCGGCTGGTTCCGCTGTCATGCTTCTCGGAGGCTTTGGCTTCCTTGGCCGTCTTTATGGACTCAGCATTGATAATTTGGTCGAGGCTGAAGTCGTGCTTGCAGACGGACGCATTGTGATTGCAAACGAAAAAGAACACGCCGGTCAGTCCTCATGGTGTTGCATCGGTTTTCACGGCACTGATCAGGGTCCAGATCTGTGGTGGGCACTTCGCGGGGCTGGCCCAGCATTTGGTGTCGTTACACGTTATAAAGCCAGGGCCTTCCCGGTTCCTGTCGTATTCGCTGGCAGTCTTATCTAGTGAGATCTGCGGTCCGCTCTCGGTATTACGGATATTGATTTTTTCCTCTTCCAGTCGTTTCCACCGAGCAACTGCTCCGTCTCTCATCAAGCACTTTCGCGACTGCGTCAAGGGCGCGCCGCGTGAACTTTATGCCAATGTTCTCCTCACGGCGGGGCCTGCAGGCCATGACTCACTCCTCGTCATCCAGATGTGTTATGTTGGACCAAAAGTGAAGGGTCAAGAATTCCTTCAAGCCATCTCATCCTGGGATGGTGAACGTTGCTTGCTCAATGAGGTGGACGAGAAATCCTTTTTGCACCAACAAGACAGTGTCGCTCAAGTGCTGAGAGGTAATGGTATGTCATTCACATCCCTTTTGATGGGGAGGCGTGTTGAAATGGCGATACAGCAGGCAACAAGTGGTACATCCGCTCCGCGCTGATCAACTCCCTTCCTGATGATATCATCAACAAGACGGTGCTACAGTTTGCCCAGACCCCTGTTGGCTGTAGTATGTAGCTTCTGACTTTGAAATCCAGCCCCGCTGATCTTTGGCACGTGTCAGCTTGGCTCTTTGAGCTCGCTGGTGGGGCCCTGGTGGACTTTGAGAACAGCTGTTTTCCCAAGTCCCAGCGCCAGGCAGCGTTCACCGTAGCTGCACTTCACCAATGGGATATCGATTTCGAGGATCCCCGATGCGTCGAGTCTGCCGAGGAGGTAATGTCCCACTACACGCACTATTTTCTTTTCCTCTCTTTCCACCACTTTTCTCCCCGAATCTTACTCAATATTTTCCCGTAAATGCACAGTGGATTGCAAAGACGCTGGCCCCTGTCGCCATCGGTGGCCCATTACCCAGTGTAAGCCTTTTCATGCTCAATGATGTCCAGGTGTCCTAAAATTCTATGAGCAGTTCTTGGGAAGAAACGAACTGCCCGGTCGCGTCATGGCGTGCTTTGGAGAGAATTGGAACAGGCTTTGTGACGTGAAGCGCACATATGACCCGTCCAACGTTTTCAGGAATTCGCTCTGGCCGCTCGATGCCAAGGGCGACGTTGTACCACCCGAGGAACACGAGCCTGAACACATCCGATTTTGATCATGGATTCTGCATTCTCGGTCATATCGGATGCTTGGCTATAATCTGAGTGGATTTCAGCGGACGTTTGACGGTTCTTTTTCTTGCTCTCTCTTCTTGTATGATTCGATGGACACGGTGCATCATGTTGTTTCTCTTTCACGCTTTCCGAGATGATTGTACTATGATTTGTACGAATGTGGACGCCACGGCATAGTTCCTGTCACATGTGGGTCATATTTATAGACCGAACCCGTCCGATTCGTCGCTCTTACGACTCAGATCTGGAGGAGCATTTATGACGTTACATGTCGCTTAATAGGCACTTTCGTACTAGTAGGCCTCCCCAATCAGAGCTCTCACACGTCGATAAGGGTCTTACGAAAAAAAAGTTTCTCGGCGACAAGCTGCTCATGACCAGTCGCCAACTTGGTTTTTGGACGATTTGAACCCAATGTGAGATCGGCGCAAGTGGATGGACAAGTCATGTGATCGGTCTAATCGTCAAAAGGCCGCAACGTTTTGAGTTTGCTTGCCGTTCCTTAAAACACAGGTGTTCAGTGACTCTACACGCACACTGTGATTTGATCATGGCTGTGAAACTCCAAGTCCTGGAAACTGACCAACCATTAATATTGAGCCAAGGAGCTTCTGTCGAGAATGTTCTCATTGGAATATGGAAATACGAAACCTAGTTCGACCGTGGAAATTTTTCAAGACAAGACGTACTAATGGCAACCGTTGAATGTTGGCATGCATTTCTAGCATCCGGCCAGGCATTCGGAACATGTGGAGTTTGAAAAGAACAACTTGAAGACTGTGTATATCAGCCATGTTAGTCTGATCATCCATTCAATACCCAGCGCTCAATGTTTGGAGGCGCAGTCTCATGTTTTTCATGTTTCTTGGAGCTCTCCACTATAAATCTCCCTACAGTGTCCTCAACTGTGACTCCGGGTGCGCGAATACTACCAACTGAAGCAATTCTCCTAGTGTCGCGGCGACTCCTTGTCCGATCTATCGCCTCGTGCAAGCCTCGTGTGAGGTTAGCCCGTCCTAAGCGCTCATGCGTTCCCAACTTCTCCACCGTCCATATATACTATACTCGACATACCTTTTCACCTCCGATGGATCGCTTTGCTCTTGAGTATGTTTCTTCCGCACGTAGCATGATGCCATCATCTGATATAACTCATTTGAATCGATTAGTGTCGATTGGCCCCCCCCGCCAGATCTCACGCCTTACATCTCCAAAGAATATGATCAATATATCGCAGGAGGGGGTTTCGGCGATGTTTATAGGTGTTTGTACCATGACAGGTTGCCGAGGAAGGTTCGATTATGAAGTATAACTCAACTTGCATGCAATTTAGCTCTTCCACAGGTCGCGGTAAAGGCGTTGCGGTTCCGTTTTGCATTGGATGGAGACAACAACAACAGCTCGCGTAAGGTATTTCGTCGCGTCCCAACCGACAGACATAAAACGTTATTGAAATCGCGCCGAAGATGCTCCGTCGGGAACTAGGAATTTGGAGGAGACTCAACCATGCTAATATCGTTCCATTTCTCGGTATCGCATATGGATTCGGAATGCATGGTGCCATGTCATTGGCGTCATTGTGGATGCCAAACGGATCCCTTCACCATTTCTTGATCAAGTATAATCGCAACCTAGGTGTGGGTCACCGACTCCTGTTTGTGCGTCCATTGAACGTCAACGCATGTCACGTCTTCTAACACCACGCAATTGTAGTTGCTCGATATTGCAAACGGATTACACTACTGTGGGTCGCTGTTATCACCGCCAAGTACTCAAAAGAACAACGCATCACAGTGCATTCTCTCCAGATTGTCCATGGCGACCTTAATTGCGTGCGTCTGATACAATCACCGGCATCTGTATCTAACAGAAAGACAGAGTAACGTTCTTCTCGATGAAGATTATACTGCCCGCTTGGCCGACTTCGGATACGCTTCCTGTGTGGGAAAGATTCCCGAAGCGTTCTCTTATCTCCAAAGGTCCACTGTACGACCAGGGGCCCTGCGCTGGATCGCACCCGAGCAAATTGAAACAGAAGAAACATGCACTCGGACAATCAAGAGCGATATATACTCATTTGGTTGTGCTGCCCTCCAGGGAGGTTTGTTGGACATCAATCCCAGGTCCGGTCTGACATTTCTGCAGGTGTTATCTGGCAAGGAACCGTGGTCAGAAGTGCGACAAGATGCAGCCGTCGTGTTGCGCTTGTCGAAAGGCCAAAAGCCAGGCCGACCTGAGTCTGAAACTTTGCATGACTCGCACTGGAATTTTATCCAAGTGTGTTGGTCAGGGATAGAGGAGCGACCTTCTGCAGAAGAGATGGTCCTTTCTGTCCAACAATTCTTGAACCATTGCCCGGTGTCCGAGCCTCTCCGAGACATAGTGACTTTATGGTCAGATCAAACCGATTCTCTTGTTGACGAATCGGGGTCATCACCTCTGAGTCCACTTGAGGCTTCTATGAATACACCCGATCAACAAGTTGAACCTGCTAGAGTGAGGCGAGATTCCTGTATCCCTGGATCGTCCCCTTCTCCTACATCCACTTTTCTTGTTATTCAGGCACCACGCACCACGGCTACAGTGCGCACATGGAGGTTCACTGGACCATTACCCGCAACTCCATTCTCTCAAACGCCAAAAGCACGGAGAGATGCGCTGGTAAGGCAGCTGCCTTTACGAGCAGGCCGTAAAGTTGCCTTCCATCCGCCTATAGGGGCGACTGTCGACACCGTCGATGTAGACGAGGATTCATGGATTTTGGCTGTCATCACGAAATGCATCAATCAGGATGAGAATCGGCAGGTTATTTCTTTACTTTCAAGGGTGGCATGCCTTATCTGTTGTATTGATAGCTATGAGGTCCAAGACATAGAGCCACAGGAGGACGGCCGGCCTGGGCTGTGTTACAACACGACACTTCGAGCCATTATACCCCTACCTGATCCCAGCGCTCCACCAAACAGTGCAGCACATCCGAATGCGTATCAGGAATTCCCAGCCGGGTCGATTGTCATGGCGCTGTATCCCGACACCAGTTGTTTCTACCCAGCCAAGGTGATGGCATCCCCGAAGGATCTTCAGCCATCCGATCATGTAAGTTGCAATGGCGATATGAAAGTGAATGTTGACAACTTATCTCGTAAAGGGGATGTCTTCCAAACATACTTCGATGTATAAGCTGGAATTCGAGGACGACGATGGCCAGGAGCATGCGGTGCCAGCACTATGGGTCGTTGAGTGGCCTGGGGCATAATTACACACAGGCTTCTCCCCACCCGTCTCGACTTAGCAATGGTTAAATCCCAGTGGCTGTACGACAATTAATTCAAGTAGTCATGGCGAGATCCAAGGTGCTCGACAACCAACTTTGGCTGGAATCGGTTCAGTGCTCCACGTCCTTAGTAGTGCACCAGCCTTGCTACGCTAATGACTTTCACGAAGCAAACAGCATAGGAGGGAACCCACGCGGAGGTTTGAAAATCACAAGATGGAAAAGCTGTGCTAAAGCTTCGGCCGCACCTTCCCTCATGGCGACCGCTCGTCCCTCGGGCTACTAGACTCGGCGCTCTATGTAAATTATATTTTTCTTTTTTGCACTGCTACAATCGCCGTACCAACTTGGCTACAAAAAAAGAAAAGAAAAAAAAACAAAGGAGAGAGATGTCATGTACAAACATTTCCATCAACGTCCGTGGATATCATCATGATCATCACAAACAAACGAAGAGAAGAAAAGCGATAGGAAAGGAAAAAAATGCCATGCGTGTAGTATGAAAGGCGACGATCGAACGAAAAAACCAAGAAAGCGAGATGGGTAACGAGCATGAGAGTCAGGGAAAGAAACGTTGAAAGCATGGAGGGTCAGCAAAGTAGCGTAGGGCATCGGTATCAGCAAGGGGGGGGCAGTGTACATGGAATGATGAATACAACCATCTAATTAAAGCGGGGCGCCTCGAGGGATGTAAAATGTCTCATGGTATCTCTGATCGTGTGATGGTGGTGTTTATGGGGGCAGTGCTGGGATGTGTAGATGTTGTCGTACGTCGTACACGTGGGGAAGAGACGTCTACTCGGTTTGGCCTTCCACCTTCCGAGAGGTCGTAGGGGGGTATAGAGCTATACAAACCCATCATCAACAAATGGGGTGGACAGATAGATAGTGCAGTTAACAAGGCAAGGGGAGGGGAGGGGAGGGGGGAGAAGGATGGTATGGGATGGTATCGCAGTGGGACCGATATATCTGACCCTGGCGGCAGCACGTTCCTCGACCCACATGTCTCCATCACATCGCTGACTAAACATGTCACTTAGTCGACAGGCAATAAGAAACTCGCCAATGCCCAGCCCACATCACCCGCTTCGTACTCACCACCTTTACTTTTCGCTCGCACAAGGAGCAGACAGTCTTCACCGTCATCGACATAAAGTGGTAGATCGACGTGCGTCGAGGGGTGCCCGTATTCACGCAAGACGTCAAACGAGTCACCGTAGACGAGTTGGAAGAATGGAAGACCGCGGTATGACACACCAGCTGGTGGGAGGCAGGGGTGAATCGCTCGGGTGGTGTATAGCGCACGGGTGGCGGCAAGCGTCGGCGATGGACGTGTCTGGTTCGGGGCCAACGGGGAAGAACCATTGGGAGCATGCGTTTGTGAGTTGTGCAGAGGAGAGTAGGGTGGCAGAGGCGCATCCGTCGAATGATATGACGGTGCAAGTGACGAGGGTGCACCCAGGGACTTGACAGAAGACGATCGTCGACGATAATGTGTAGGTCGGAACGTGTCGGTGAGTTTGCTTTTCAGACTCGATCGTCGCTGAGTACGCCCTCTAAACTCCGAGTCCAGTTCCTGGGTATCGAATATATCGAGGGAGAGCGGCGATGGTGGGTAGTGATTCTCAAAGTCCACAAAGACCTGCGAGGACTGGGATGACGCCGTTTGCAGAGGCGAGATCGTGGGATTGCTCTTCGTGCGTTGTGGCCCATTACTGCTCGCACCGTTCGTCTGCGAAAAGTTGGGCTTGAGCCGAGGCACTGGTGGCTCTTCCTCCGTTCGGCTATTCCGACTGGACTTGCCGGTCGACTTGGATGATTTGCCCGATCGGAGTGACTCGTCGGACGGTCGGCGCTGTACCTGCGAGGTGGTGGACGCACTTCCACTGCGTCTGCGATTCGAGGGTATCGTGTCGGTCGATGACTGCGGTTGATGATTCTGCCGTTTCGAATGGGGCGAGGGCGTCAGGGGCGCTTGGCGGTTCGATCCACGTCCAGAATCAGGCGTTATGGCTCCTGGTGGCTCAGATGAAGGTGCAGTCGCCCTCCTCCCCTGTCGCTCCTTCTTACTGACCTCCCGCCCACTGTCCTTTTCAACCCGCACAACTAGATCCCGCAGCTCCTTCTCTCTGTCTGCCCACCACTTTTCCTTGCGCGTGACTTTCATCACCGAAAGTCGCGCCTCGACCTCGCCCCATCTTTCCCACCACACTCGCAGCGTCTCTTCAGCTCCGCCGCACCTCTCCCCTTCCACTCTGAGTGCATCCCACAGTTCAGCCCATCTCTCTCCAACAGAGGTGTAGAACACTGCTTGTTGCTCTGCGATCATACGCACTGCTATCCCTGTCGCTTTGTTCAATCCTCGTAAAAGGATAGGCAAGTCGGACGACAGCGCGGAGCGGAGAGCAAGGTAGGACTGCGACGCGGTGAGAAGAGCAGGCGCGGGACGACGGGACTTGGACGGCGAAAAGGGTGTGTGGAGGAGAGCGACATGGAGCGGCTCGAGTGAGTGCATCGCATTCAGGAGTTTCGTCGGGGGCTCCATCATCGCTTTCAGGTTGCAGAGAAGAGGGATGAACGACTTTTGCAGCTCCTGTTCGAGGTCTGTGCACAGACCTGGAAGGCTCGCGAGCAGCATGGTAAACGCATCGTATGCTTCCGAGCGTCCTTCGCCGTCGGCCTCGTCAGTGGACCTGGAGATATCCAGTAGAGATGGGGATGGGGTGAGTCCGAGAACGGCGCCAAACGTGATACCCCATTGCCATAATGCGACCAACGCTTGACGCATGCTGACTCGCCACTCCTTGACCTCCTTGGCTAGCTTATCTAGGAACACCGCATACCTCTGCAGCTCGCCTTCCAATCGCGCAACCTCGACAGCTTCTGCGTTATCAGATGCGTTCTCCGCGACATCCTTCATGGTTTTTGGTGCACGGAGGGACTTCATCCGGTTCAAATGGGCAGAAGCAGCAGCACTGACGCCGACATTGACAGCGCCGTTTCCTTTCTTTGACTTGCCCGTTCCGTTGGTGGTGGGGATAGGAGCACCTCCGAGGACTTCACGAACGACTTCCCAGCGCCGACGGTCCTCGTTGACGCTTCTCGCCACCTCTTCCATGCGTTCGCGAGCTTTTACAAGGGCTGCACGGTCACCGTGGGAGTCGGGTGTGGCGTCGATGATAGCACCGAGGAGAAGCGAGTATTTGAGAAGCCGCTGAACGGGCTTGATGAGGAGAGAGGGGAGGTCCCAGGCATGCGTCAGGGAGGATGCGAGTGTGCGGGTGTGAGAGAGGTAGGCTGAGAGCGCTGGTGAGGAAGGCAGGGCATTGAGGTGGGCGAGTGCGGTGGGGTGACGAGTGATGTACGTCTTATAAGGTGGCTCGAGGGCAGGGATCTGAGGGCAGATGAGAAGCAGGATGATGAGGAGCGTGTGTACTCACGATCTCGAGGAACAGGGCGCCAACTCTATCTTCACCGCTGCCGCCGTCGAGTGCGCCACCGAGGGCTTCCTCCAAACGGTCGACAAAGTGATCCGAGAACATGGCTAGATCGCCGATGTTGCTGAATATGATCCGTACGTCGTCCCGGGTCATCGGGGGACCAAGCTGTGAAGAAGCTGTAGAAGAATCGGAAGCGGTGGAGACGGTTCGGGATGATGAGCTTGACCCAGAACTGGGCGAGAAGGGTGGTGGGCTGGGCGTGCCGTTGGTGCTGAAAGGAGTTGGTTGCCCTGCGACGCAAACCCACGTTAGAGGATCAGCGTAGAGCATTATAAAAGGGTGTGACCTACCTAGAGCGAGTGGGATGTGTATATCGCGGATCAAAGCGAGATCTGATGTGTAGGCGCGTTCTGAAGAGAGGAGCTCACGCAGGGCATGAACTCTCTTTGTCATGACGGTCGGTTGATTTGGGGTGGTGGATCCTGCTGGAGCGGGGCTGGTCGGGATTTCGAGGGTAAAGCTGTCGGTGGAGGATTGCTGGGAAGTATCCGGATCATAGTCATCCTCCTCTATCTCGTCGCTGTAGTCGACGGTGAGCTCGTCTTCCTGGTCGGGTGGGAGGGGCAAGGCTTTGTCGTGGAGGGTCTCCGCCTCGAGGGTGGCGAGGAGAGCGGTGAGAGAGCCCCCGAAACTCTCACGGAGGGAGGGCATCAATATGAGCTGCGAGTCGTCGTCGTGGGTGTCGGAAGAGGGTGGTGTGGTCACGAGCGGGGATGTTCCGACAAAGGCTGGAGGGGATGGCTGGTTGTGAAGACAAGGGCGGAGTGGTGAGCGGGGAGGGATGGCAGGCGGACAAGTGCGAGTCGTCGAAGTGTTACCGGGCGTAGTGCTATAACAGGCTGGTCCTCCTCCTCCTCCGCTTGACTGGAGATCCTGCAGTGACTGTGGGCGTTTGTAATTTCGAGGCGCACACACAATGCCCACGCGGCGACTGGAACGCGCCTCGTGTTGATCTGGACGGACTCCAGCCGTCTCCGCTCCTCCTCCACCCGGCTTCTCGTCCCCATCCCCCCTCGCTGATTCGCCTGAGGCTGCACTTTGGCTCTCTCCTCCTTCCCTGCTCGCCGAACCCTCGCTCGCATCACCCGAAAACACGGCCTCTCGGTCCTTTTCGTGACACGCCTCATCCACCTTGTCGCCGCCCATGATCCTCATGGGACACCCCAATTCTAAATCTCCGCGAACACCGAGTCCTGACCCCGTCTCTGTCGTTCGCCCGTCTTCTGGTTGCAAGCTCGGCACGTCCATGTCCTATCGGCCGAACGACACTTATCGGGGATGCCGAAAACTTATCAACAAGGCAAAGTTCCCAGCCGCGTTCTAAAAAGAAGAGAAAAAACAACTGGTGAACCCCGATCGTTGTGAGGTCAGTGGTGTACGTATATTCCCGCCCTCCGATCAAGAACGCTGGAAAATTGCGCCTATTACCAAAAAGTCACAAGGTGTCGCAGGAGGAGTGGACCACGTTGTCGCCTCGCACCTCAAGGGTTATTAGGATCCGCTAGGCCAGAATGGAAGCCCCGCGTACTGTATATGAGTACTAGTAGGGCTTGGTTGGCACTGTGTAGGCAGCTCTCATGAGCGGGCTGTGAGACGGGCATAAACACGTTGACGACGCACCTCGGTTCAAGTCTGATATCGGTACCGCACAGGGGGGCAACAACGTTGCCTGCACGGACGGGGTGGGCGGTATGATGATGATCACTTGCACGGAACTAAAGTATGGCGACGGATATAAGTCACGGCAATTTCCACGACGGCAGGGCAGAGACCACCTCTCTCGAAGCTGCGAACGCCGGCGAAATGTACGCTGTGCGCCGTCGTCACGAATGACTTCCAAACGCGTCTTGGAGTGGCTGATTGGCGTTGTTTCTTCCTTGTCTCAGCGTGTTGCGAAGGACCCTGTTACTGCCTTGTATCGAACCCGTCCCCCTTTATAGACAGATTGCAGGGTGTTTCAGTGTCGGGAACGGAGCTGCTGATGGCTCGAGGAAAGAGGTTCGAAGCGGACAGCTCGAATCCACGGTGAGTTGGGGTAATGACGTTTCACGGGTTGCCGAGACCGACGAAACAGTCAGAGTCTGCTGACACTCGTTTTTTTTTTTTCTTTCTCTCTCTCTCTCAAGTTCTTTCATTTATTTAGCTCCTTTCGCCGTCGAAGCGTGCACCAGCGTAACCACTTGCTGCGCACTGATTGCCAGAGTCGTCCAAGGTTAGGCACATCCCTTTTACTTTAGGCCCACCTCGCGGCGGATTGCCAACTCTGGCGATTCACAAGACTACGAGGAATCACTTCAAGACAGCGGACGATCATGCGCCGGGAGGGGGGGGATCATGTGAAGTCCCCTTCAAGGTAGGCCAGCTCATACCGTGATGACGTGTCCGAGGACTTGGCGCACCCGCGCGCGCAAATGAAACACCTCGAAACATCTGTCATCGCGTTGGAACTTGATGTCGGCGCACTCTCCGAAGATATAGGAAATAAATTTAAGATGACAACGGGGGTTGGAAAATCAGTCCGAACAAGCGTTGACGCAATTGACGTACGGAAAGCCACTCTGCGTCCCCGCTCCGAAGCCATGGGAGAATGACGGGTGCGGCGTGGTCATTCAAGTGCTCGATTGAGCACTTGCTGCTCGAACAGGCTTGAATCCCAACGCATTCTACCATGCCCCCTGGTTACATTATGGCAGGCTGGTTCGCCCGAAGCAATCGTGAATGCGAACGTGCGCAGCGTACGACGTGCTGAAGAACCAGGCAATGTACGCCGGAATGGGAACACATGATCTCTGTGGGTGTTCCCGACGTCGAGTCTAGGCATAAGTAGAAGAAGCAGACTCCGCCCCATCTTTACGCCGAATCTCGACACTGTTGTAGGCGTCTTCACTACTCCGTGGGGCAAAGGGGTATAGTGATCGAACATCTCTTCCTAGAACTCCAGGAACGTGCTTGGCAGGCTACAATTCTGGAGTTGGGTAACCCGGGCAAGGCAAAGCCAAGCTCGTACATGCAAAAGAGTGGAAAATGCCAAAAAAAAAAAAAACATGAGGTCGTACCAGGGTTCGAACCTGGGTTTCGGGAAATTTAATCTTCAAAATCCCGAGTGATAACCACTACACTATACGACCGTTGGATCTTGAACACCTTGATAAGTACATGTGTGGAAGCTGACAATCTTGCATCAGATCAATCGCACTGTCGTAGCTATGCATCCATGGAACAAGATCGAACGCCTGGAATAGGATCATTTTGAAACGGACGAACGACTATCCGTAGCGTAGAGACGGAACACCGTGACGAACTTGAATCATGAAGTTAACTGAGCCTTCAAGTTGCAACGTCGAGATTGATTTGGCGTTGACGAGAGATTAAAGCTCCGATCCCATCATGGTTCTCCAACACCTTTGGACGGCGTTACCGTTCATTCAATCGGAAGACACGTTCAGCTTTCACGCCAAACTATTTCGGTGCTTCTTGCTCAGTTTCCTTGACGCCTACAGCGACCCTGCTTTTGTTTCACAGGGCTCACAACGCATCTTGACCGTCTTCCGCCAACTTGAAAGGTTCGTTGACGTGCGCCTGGATGATCCCATTTCCCACCGAGTACACCCGTTTGGTCGTCATAATAACGCGATAATGCGGTGTCCGCCCAGGAGCAGATACTATGATGCTACATCGTTGCCTTCATTCGTAGCAACCTCAATGGCCGTTCCTCTTGCCTCTGTCCCACGGTTTGTTAACGTCACGGACGTTCTCTATGAAGCACCTACGCATTCTGCCGTCGCGTCTGGTCTGCCAGGTTCACCGTGGTCCTGGTTTTGTGCCTGAACGTTTGCTCATTCGTGATGTTCCTCTAGGTTCTGATCGGGTTCTACTGGGAGGCAGCGTGGTAGCTTGCATCCTTTTATGGCTGCTCGCCCTGGCAAGTGCCATTTGCCTTTTTTCGAGGATGGCGAGGGCTCCCTCTACCTCCATCCGGCGCATTCACCGGCTCCCAACGGTGGCTGCGCACGCCAACTTGGGAAAACGAGTGACCCGACCCCTGCCTCAAGACCATCTTTCAGTAAAGAATGGAACTCAAAGTCCAACCCCTGGTATAGCCGAGGATGTCCATCGACCGTCCATGCCCGGAGCCTGGCTTCACGAACGTCGCAAACAGAACATGTTCGACACACACCCTGAACCCGTCTCTGGTATGGCACCGTGGACCCTTATTTGCGTCTGTGCATGGGCACGCTTCCTTGGTACGGCTTGGACCTTTGCTGCATCTGACCCTTTGGATTGTGACTCGAACGACGTGGTTGCTGTCCGAACCCTCGTGAATGAGGCTTCACCTGTGTGTCAAGGGCCAGGATCGAACAAAGTCAACCGCGTCGCTGGTATTACGACTCCTGCCGTGCTCGACGGGGCCATAGTGAACTGTTTACCCTCCCAATATGTCCTTTCCACCAGAAGCCGTCGGGGGTCGGATATGGCGTCGTGCGACCCATCTTCGACTGGTAACCCGGTCATCAAGGATCATGGCCAGACTACAATACTGGATGCCGTACGCCAAGAAAAGATTGGACTACCACTTTCCCTGGTTGCATCTACCCACGCAGACCGCGTCCTGTGTCAAGAGGTTCTATCTCAGGCTTCAGACTGCGACGAGAGTTCGCGCGGAGGCCGGACCGAAGTTACTGAAGACGAAGACTTGTTTGGCATCAGCACACAATGCCCAGGGACTTTACCATTAGAGAGGAAAGATGAGTACCGCGCTCTTGGCCGACGACAGGATGGCGCTTTGACGGGAACTGGGTGCCCACTCTCGCTCCGGCGAGCCCATAGTACGGGATACCTTTGGAGGAAACGTGATATATTTGACGATGGCGACGATGTGGCTAGCGATGATTCCTACTGGTCAGAGCAAGTCAACGCTCGACTGTCGGGTGTACAACCGCATCGATATAATTCGTCCGACGTCTCCCTCTGGCCCCAAGAGGGACGAGAGGACGAGACCGATAACTGGCGCATACGGGATTTACACGTTACTCGCTCTACAGCGCCAGAGGAAGAAACCGACGTACAGCAAAACAGCGGTAGCAGCAAGCTTTGCCCGCGCTCGTCACCCCCTTTGAGTGCGAACGTCTCACTCTCTGGTCGCGCTGGCAGGTGCGTCTACTCCGCAGGTCCCATCTCATTCAAGGACACTGATGTGGTCTGATGTGACACGTGATGATAGACCGCCAGGGGTCTATGTCGTGCCGCAAAAGCGTGGACGGATAGCAGGTGGCCGCTATTGGTCTCCGATATCTAGTCCACGACCAACGGATCGACTTTCTGGATTGGGCTTCTTTCCGTTCCGAAAGACCCCTTCGTTATTGACCCCCGAGACATGGAGACCCGGTTGTCTTTACATTCCCGATCCGCCAGCGGACGAGTTGAGCCAAGCGGACGCGTGGTGGGACGACCTGAGGTCCGTCGGCAGTTGTGGAGCGGGACATATGTCTGATGGTAGTGCGGTGGCTCTTGAGCAAGGAGCGCCTACAGCTGCACCCGATATGAATTCCCAAGGCACCCAGGTGTCGTGGCGGGACAGGCACGAAAACGATCCTGCGTCGAGGCGGTTTAGTGCTGTCCACCGACGTGCGGTGACTGAGGGATAACAAACGTTGCAGCTCGACCTGTATGTGGTGTCTGTTCTCATTTTATATTGATTTGTTCTTTGATTTGTAAAAAAAGAGCTGAAATGAGATGGGATCGCGTGTGGGGCATAGACTCCATGTGTGACGATCATTCATTTAATGTGTTAGTGGTGGCCCATCACGATCATGACCATGACTCTAAGCGGTTCCCAAGAGTCTGAATACTCCCGACCGTTTCCATGCCTGTGTTGCGTTGGGACTTGAATGTTCTGTCATAGAAATGTCACGTGGCGTCGCCATGCGGTTGGCAAGACAACTCCGCTCGCCGCACGGCACCACTTGAAGGTGGCTCATGAAGCATGGCAACTAGAATAACTGTGAGCGTCGGACGACAAGAATACAATCAAACTCTATCCAGACCAGATAAAGGTGGCAATGTGGAATGTGTGATGGCATCAAAGGAGCTCAGCTGCGGCACTGATCGGCATCTAACAGTGAGCGAGCTCAGATACAAACTCCGCTCGCCGCACGGCGTCTACAGTAGCTACGAGTCATGGCAACTATAATAGCTGTCAGCTTCAGCGCTGATTGGGATGCTCACTCAAACACAGATTCTGGTCACTGCACAGCGCCTAATGGTTGGAAGCCGAGTCCCTGATGAAATGCTGACAGCTACTAATCATACCAACGACGGTAGCTATTGGTGATGTGGCGAGAAGAGGAGCCATGAGTCGGCAGACTCGCGGCAACCAAACAGTTCGGACTCAGATTCGGCACGGGGGTGAATGTGCGGGGAACTTCGAGTAGGTTATTCAGCGCTTTTCCTGTACATCCTGATCTGCTGCGCTTGGTCAGAACAAGATAAGGATAAGACGATGCACAGACTTTTTGATGGCTCTTGGTTGGGGTTTGGATTGATCGTCATCCTGGCCACCTGGCCCTCCGCATCCTGGATTTCCACCCCAATCGCCTGCGATGGATCTACCTGGTCTGCCTCTTCCACACGCTCCTTAACCCCGTCGAGTTTCATCACCTGAACGAACCACCGTGCACCATCTTCCCAGCCGGCCATCTCAGCTTCCGCCAACGGCGATCTTCCTGCACCATTTTTGATATCGATCATGTCAGTTCCGGGGCCAGTGGGGAACTGGACGAGCGCGTGGGCGACGTCTAGGTGCTGGTTAACAGCGGCCCAGTGCAGCGGGGTCGATCCGGCGCGATTTTTGTGGACCAACAGGCGCGGCGAGACCAAGGGAAGTAGATATGCGAGTACGTCTACGGGACGTCTTTCCAGTGTCGATATGCATGGGAGGGGTGGCGTGGAAGCGTGCTCACCTGTGTGACCGTTTGCAGCGGCCATGTGGAGTATGGTGTTGCCGTTATCATCTTGGACGTCATTGAGTGCGTCGGCGGAGAATTTGGATACGAATTCTTGGATATCTGGGAGATCGCCGTAGCGACAACTGAGGAGGAGGTCCTGCCGTTCGTCGTCTATGGGCGATGGCATGATACAATGATGGGAGTGTATCAAGAATCAATGATTAGTCATCCGTCACAGTTTCGCGTGTTTCGTCTCAGCAAATTGCTGGATTCAGTGACGTCTCTGTCTTGTTCCATCATTGATTTATCCGATCTTCGCGATGATCATTTTTTTGTTGCCCAGCCAATCGTTAAACAGATACCACTACCGGGGAAACGCGTGAACCCATCCCTATATGAGCATGTCACTGCATGTGGCCGGACTCGCCGCTCGGAAACAACCAACCTTATCAGTCCTGCAGTGCTAGCCTTGCTGTCCCCTCCCATCTCCAGGTCCACCATTTGTTATCCCCTTTGCCCGTCTGTGTTGCCCCTGTCCTTGTCCAACTAGCTTGTCTTACTTGGTTCTCCGTGACAGCTTGAAATGGCACACACATCTCCAGCTGTCAACCTCGTCTGGGCGTTATTGAGCCTCATGGTACGTGCGTGCGTGCCCTAAAATGATGTTCGTGGATCGATTCCATCTTTTAGCTGGGAAGTTTTCTCGTCTTCCATCTGTGGTCTTTCGACCGCTTCAAATGTCTCAAGTAAGTTGGATACCCAAACTCTCGCTTCCAGATTGGACGCTCAGGTCCTCATCTGTGCTCCCAGATGGAATCAGGGTCCAGATTCTGGAGCATTCAAGCGTGTCATGACGGTGCGTCCTTTGTCAAACACAGACATCCAAACATAGTCGAGTTGAACAAGGGACGGTCCAGTATTCATACCTGATGAGCATCCCACTGATGATCATATATTCGGTCGGATTTACGGTCATAAAGTATACTTATGGATTCACTTCCATGGCCTTTGTTGGAAGTAAGCATTCGTATCTCGTTCTTGTCCTCTGCACTCATTTTTTGAACAAACATAGTTATACCCACGCCTTACCAAACGTGGAGCAAGACTGCACAAAACGCAGTAATCCCGCTATACCTCTCAATCTCCATCGCGTGGGCATTAGAAATGTGAGCTATCCCGTTTTGTCGTCCTCAGATGCTGATCCAGCTTAAACCCAGGGTGACACACTTGGAAGGTAGATACGATCATATCCGCGTTTGATGATTGCCGCAGACTTGTCGATAAATGATGGTTCCACAGAACTATGCTTTTGGCTCTTCCTCGTCAACTCGAGCTCATCTGCACATCAAAGCTGGTTCCGGAGTCCGCATTTCAAGATATGGGCTATCGGTTCTTGCGCTGCCGTACTTGCGATGCCTTTGATTACTATTTTGACACGGGGCAGCGTGTACAAGGTTGTGATCGAGCGTTGGTCTCTGGGAAGATGTGACTGATCTAGGATCGCAGTGTGAGGCTTACACCTTTCTTGCCGGTGGGCTTGGAAGTTTCTCAGTCACGATATGCTTCCTACCCGTCCTGCGCGTCTTTCCGTCCTTTATGGAAAATCTCGTATGGCTCTCGTCGTCTGTTTGAGGTGTCTCCATGTGATGATGATGCCGCGTAGAAAAAGCATGACGTCGAACCAAAGACGTTTCTTCGGTTGACCAAGTTCCACGAACTGAATGTGCGTTTCTGGGTCGCCCTGTCTCCTGTTCTGATGTGCAGACTGAAATAGTGCATCCGTGTCGTGTTTCGGTTCCTGTTCACCGTCCCAATCATCATCCTTGGAGTTGATGGTGTTCGACCGCACAACCATGTCAATGACAATATGTACGTACCCTAATTCTCGTTGCGGGATTGTTTTTCGACCCATTTCGCACAATCAGGTTGGCAACAGGTGTGATACATCCGTTTTTTTTCTCAGACACGATAGTACCTGAGCACGTCTTTCCAGATTTACTGGCCATCGTCGCCGGTATTTCTTGTGTCATCTCTTCTGCGCTCACCCTCGTCGTGCGTGTTTCCGTATTTTCCGAAAACACCGGCGATGACGCGATCCACTTGATGTAACAGATATTCTTCCCACGTTCGTACGAGGGTGAAATGGCGATGAAGGAGCACCAGCGTTCGCGACGAATGCAGCATACGCAGGGACAAGAGATGCAGTCGTACAGGTCGCGGTCGCAAGGGGCCCATTCATACGCGACCATCACCCATGGCAAGTCGGAGATGGACTTCCCGATGGATCGGGATCCGAATCGGGATCGGTCGTCGAGTTGCAACATGAAGGGCGCGTCGTCGGAGTCGGGGTTGCCGGCATACGACTCGGTGGTGGTAAAGGATCGGTATCCGAATACGTCGGGCCAGGTGCCGTTGGAGGGGGTGTCTGTCAAAGGGGCGGGAGCGGGGGCTGTGTCGATGTCAATGTCGACATCGTTGCAGCCGAATCGACGCAAGGAGTCCGGGGATGTCGAGTTGGGTGGGGTGTTGAGTGCGAGTGAGGTCGAGTTGGTGCGAGCGCGGTCACAAAGGGATAGGACCGTGAGTGAGTATGTGTATTATTGGCGTTCGCCTCTCGGTGCGTGTTGCGTTTCGCTTGGTGTGTGTTTGTTGATCTCGCTTGCTATAGATATTGGGCGGCCGGCAGCGTCGCAGTGGCAACGATAGGTTTGACAGCAACATGGACGTGGATGTGTTCGATTTGTTTGTAGGTGACCAATCATGACTATGGATTACAGGCGCCAGTCCGTCAAATGTAATGACTGGCACGGCATGCGGAGATTCTCCAACATGTGGTACGATCATATCACCCGTTTGAATGCCAGCACAGCATTATCAGTTATCTTCTCAGCTTGAGGTAGTTCCCACGGTCCGCCTCTTTCAAGTTCAAGTTGTTCATTGGTGTCGATGATCGATGATCTATCCCTCATGCGTCGTGACATGCTGAAAGCTCTCGTAGCCTAACCTTTCCACCGTCCATATACCCTCTGCGCTGCCTGACATACACAGCACCTTTTCGCCTCCGACGGATCGATTGGCTCTCGAGTATGTCTCTTCCCGTAGTATGACCATCCGATACAACTTAGTTCGTTTGAATCGGTTTTGTTAGCGTCAGTTGCCCCCCTCCGCTAGCTCTTACACCTACTAATCTCCAAACAGCAGGACCAGTATATCGCCGGAGGATGTTGCGATGTCTATAGATGCTTGTACCGCCGGCGTGGCAGTTTGCCAAGGCAGGTTCGATCGTAAAGTGTGATTCAGGTTGAGCCTGAGGACATCTCGACACATATCCGAGTCACTGCTTGGTCAAAGAGTACTAGTAACATGGCGAGGTCCCGGCCCGACGCCAGTATACTTCTACCACCAGTCCACCACTCCCAGTATCCAGGCCTTCATCTCGCCTGTCTGATAGAACCATGATAACATCTTTCTTCCATTATTGTCGAGTGATTGTCGAGTGTAAAAAATGAGGTATGATGGATTATATTCGATTATCAATCAAACTCATCCTGTTTCAGTGGTCGGTGCCACTGCCAAGATCGCTGCGTATTTCATTTCAGTCGTAGGCTTGTGCTAGTGTATGTTCAATTTATACTGATCGGTCTAAACAGTCAACGAAATAAGAAACCCCACTGACGCCGGCAATGATCGTTGTCCGTCTGAAACGATCAACGACGTGCGACACAAACATAGTGGGCTCCAAGTTTGCCACGTAGTCAATTTATTTATGTAAGACTACTGACAACGGCTAGCAGGCCAACAATTTGAAGGTTGGCCAAGGGTGTCACATCATGCAAGCGTCATGCAGCTTGGTCACCACGCCGTTCAAGTTGCTCCCAGGATCACCGATCAGTAACCGCTGGCAGTGATTCGGGGGTATTATCTCGAAAGTGTACATAGGAAGGCAAGTGATGGTGTTACCATCAGTCACAACAAGTGAGCCGACGTCATGTTCGTTGTCACTCAGGTACTAGTAATTGTCATCCTGTGGCAGAGTTTCGGCCTCATACCATCTGGACAGCTTCATTTCCTGGGCATATAAATACCAGCCCTTTTCTCTGGCTCCCGTCTCAGCAGTGGATTCTACTTCGATCTCCTCACAGGCACTGGATAGTAAGTCGATACACCTATTCCGTGTTGACCTGCTCACAGTATACTTCTTGTCAGCCTTTTATTTTTATTCAAGTTCTTCGACTACCATCAGCTTGCCGTTGACGGCCTGACAAACGCTTTCATTAACCAACCCCATTGTCAACTATACTCATTTCGCAAATGCGCCTCTGTTTGGCACTCTCCGTAACACTGATCATGACTGCTGCCGCCCCGGTCATGTCCGTTCCTGTACCTTCAAAGCAAGTCAATAAGTAAACAAGCGTATCATTATTCACTGATATTCTGACAGTGGTGTGGATGCAGTAGCTGAGTCTCGCGCTACTAATTCTCATTCAGGATGGATACCTGCGGTCCACCGGGTAAGCAACATTATCTTTTGTGTAGATCATGGATTCAAGAGAGGCTAAACGATTGAAGAGATGTTGCCTTTTTGGGAGCTCCCATCCAGACGAGTCGGACATGGAGTTACAACCTGTCTCGAACCCTTCTACGAGGGACCCCCAGTCACGTGATGCTCATATGCAGATGCCAACTGTGACAGTGCCAAAACCCTCCGGGTCCCAGCAACCTCGGTCCAGCGAAATAACGTGGGAAGAACCCTCCGAGTCCCAGAAACTTCAAGCCCAAAAAATAGAGTGGCGAAAAGCCCAGGATTCGCGCACCCAAAGCATTCATGAAAATATGGACAACTTTCTGGGGAAACCAAAGGCTGGACAAGCGCGTAGGATCGCGACCAGTGCAAGCCCGGTATGATTTCAGGTACACCGAGTTTAAGGGAAGAAAAAAGGGAGAGAGTAGCGCAGAGGCGATAAGAGTTCATACAATGTCTGAGTATGACACGTACATCGTTCAACGTTTCAACCACACATGCATCTGTGACAACCTCCGAGTCGTCAGGCAACGTGGATTCTCAGAGTTGCATGACCGGAAGCCTATCAAAAAATGCCAAGTTTCGCGCTGAAAACCTTTAGAGCCTGTTCGAGAGACCTGTTAGGTCGGCTATTAGATTGGCTGTATCGTGGTTAGTGCCGGCTAGAGCCATGCCGTGTCTGCGGATCAAACCCAGCATTCAGCTCCGTCTGTATTCGATTGAGGAATGTTGACTGCCTTACCATTCGTGGAGACCTGAGCCCTTCACATAACCAACACAGTGGAGTCTCAAAGATGTTGAGATTTAGTGATTCGATAAGCAATACTTGTCACAGTACTGATCACTTCTTAAGTAATCAGTATAGACAATGCTTTGTTACACTTACACCATCCATGATTATCATGTGATGAGATTTTCAAGATACAAAGGTATCCTGAATGTGAAGGGACAAAGGAATAGAGCTTAGGTGGGAACACTCACTTGAGAAATATGATCTGAGGTTGGACCAAGAGTTCTTGCTTAAGGGATCTGAGCAGTGATAGAATGAATCAAAAGACAACTCATTAGAGATAAGATGATCCTATAGATTGTTACAGGATAACACTAGGACTCTACGATAGAGTGCCTCCCTTACGATATCTTACGATAAGTATAGTTCCATGGTCGTCACGTGACCGTGGGTAAGATCACGTGAACAGTCTAGACTATGACGTAGAGTCTGGACCGTGCCTCATGTATACCGCATTCCCTGACGTAGTGCCTCATGGCCTGTGGCCCTCGTCCTCATGTTAGCTTACGCATACCCGTACAGCCTCCCTCGCACGGACCAGGTAGCATAGTATATATAGGGTAGCACTGACCTCAGGATTCCCCATCCTGATCATAGTCGTCTTATACCGAGCACCCTCTCCATTCCTTAATATCATCGATATTCACTGTTCCACCGTCGTTCCTCGGTATTCGGCTGGTCCCCGTCAAAGCCAGCTATGGACGGAGCCCCGCCATGACGGCTGTCCCTCAAGAGGAAGCCCATGGCATGTCTTAGTGTTATTCTCGTCGTCGTCCCGCCTCCGCCCATAACATAGATCAATCTTATATAGGGGTACATGATATTTACATCTATGTACTGCTTTGTCTACAAGAACAAATGTTCTATCATATTCTGTACTATTCTAACCAATAAAAGAATGAATAAAGAGAATGGTACAACTCTCTAGATCATCTGGTCTAGGATGGTGCTATATTGCGCCATATCTTATCTAATCATGGATCAGATGATCTCATCATATGACTAACATAGATGGTGTAATAGATAAGTACCAGAAATCACTTTTCTGGACTGTGGGAAAATTGAGCCTAATTGAGGTTCACTATGAATGGATCATGAACCTACTATGAACATACTATGAACACACTACGAACACATGTTCATACACTTTCAAAAAGTGTTCCAGGGTAAAAACCCGGTATTTCTACTAACTCTAACTGATGTTAGGGTTCATTCTAAAGGTGTTTCAAGTGTATATTTCAACAGAGATCATCTGATTCTTGATTAGATAAATAATGATGCAAGATCACACCATTTGAGAGCATAATGTGATTGGAGATTGCATTAGTCATATCATACCATTTCTTCATTCTTTCATGTTGAGTTTCTATTCATTCTAATATTATTATTGGATGATATTAAGTGTAAGAGAACAGTTGTTTAACTATTTCTGAAGTGTTTAGGTGCACTGAATCTAAGCTGAACATGTCAAACATATGTTCAGCACTTTCCCATGGTATGAGAAAGCATTTTTACACTTCTACAAACAAATATAAGACTTATTACCATAAGTGTTAATACTAATACTGAGGTAATTAAGTCACACCATCCATGATAGTCATGTGATGAGATCATCTGATCTATGATTAGATAATGGTATTGTACAATCATCACACCACTGAGATTGTGTAACTACAGTATCTGTTATCAATGAAAGATCATTCCACTTCTTTTCTTTCTTTTGTCATTGGTTAGAAGTGGATAGAACATTTGTTCTTGTGGATGAATCAGTACATAGATGTAAATATCTTGTACCCCTATATAAGATTGATCTTTAGGATCAGCTTATCTCTAACAAGTTATCCTTTGATTTGTTCCATCACTGCTCAGATTCTTAGAGTAAGAACTCTTGGTTCAATCTCAGATCATTTATTCCCTCAAGTGAGTGTTCCCACTTGAGCTCTATTCCTTTGTCCCTTTGTATTTGGGATATCTTTCTATCTTTAAAGGTTATAAGCCCCACTTAGAGGAGGAGTTTGTCCATCTGATATTATTGATGCCTCCATCCTCTTTGTGCAATGATCTGTGGTTTCTGAACTACCTCATGGATGTTATACATGTCATCATGCTCATTGATGAAGCAGTCAGAGTTAACCCTATGGTATGGTACCATGATGATGTGATAGTGTATCTCATCTGTTATGTTTGGCCTTGGCAAGGATGAACATAGACCTGGTGAGAACTGAGGACTTCCATTGGTGAATGGTGGATACAGGTTTAAGACATCGTTCAATAAAGGGAGGTCTTTCTAGGCTTCAAAGGCAAAGGACAAGTGGTCGGATGATGACCAAGACAATGAAGGGTACTCTGCTTGAAAGGTGGTGGAACAAGTAGCAAGGCTATGATGAGGTAAGAGTAAGCATCCACTCAAAAGTAGGATAAAGACTTAGAGAGATCTGGGGGGAAAGAGAACAAGGGATGTATTGCCAGGATAAGACTAGCTGAGGATACATCGGTTGTAATGAAGGGTTTATATAAGTGGGATATGAGAGTGATGACTAGTCGGATGGAATATAATAGAAGGAAGAAGAAGAATTAGTTATGGACAGGATGATGTCATAAGGAACATCGTAGAAAGTCATGGAACAGAAAAGAGTAAGCAGTGATGACAAATGATATAATTGTATTGGAAGAAGTGTAATTGAGATGATGAAGGAAAGATAAGTGAAACAGCTCGTTTCCTATGAACATGCTCATTGCCTTGGTTAGTGACATCCACAGCTCAACTCCTAGAGCACTCTACAAGATATCTTATCTTATTGGATCACGTGACACCATCTAATCTCTAACCAATCACATATGGTTGTTTCATCTCAAGACATATAATGGACTTGTCATTTTCTTTCAGACTTCAAACCCTGAACCCAGGTTCTAGGGCTATACCCTTTTAGTACGCACAGCCTTCCTTTTAATTTCTGTGCTGTGCTATGCTTCTTATTTGATATGGTGGAGTCATCATGACTCATTTCTCTTGGTGCACAGCTTCATTTCATATTCATGGCTGTGTATGTAGCATTTATTTGATATGGGGCAGAGGGTTTACCTTTTTAGGGTTAAACCACTCACATGCTGAGTCATAGTGAGTCACCTCAAGTCACTGCACTGCCTTGCACACACGGACCAGGACCATAATATGTACAAACACTGTAATAGTATATAAGGATGTGAATTAGCAGCCAGAGAACCCTAGAAAAGTTCTCTTGGTCTTTCCTCTGTGAATCAGGCCTTGAGTTCCACTCAAACCCCCTTTCCTACACTCTTACCCTTTTTATAAGGGCCCCCTCTCAGTTCACCTCTGGTGGAATAGTCCTGTATATGTCTCCCTTGGGAGTATAAGCAACAGGGTTGTTTCATTACAACTTTTCTTATCTTATTCCCTGTTGATGATGGATCCAACTTGGAACACGAATACACAAGAATGAAGATTCTGTGATTGCTGGGCTCCATCCAACAGTAGGATTGGACATTACTGCCTTACATTGAGGCACTGCTTATGCCACGGTGAACAAAGTGTTCACTTATCAGCCACAGGATGAGTTGACCTTCCAAGAATGGAAGCAACTTCTGCTATCACAGCTAGAGACTCTGAGCCTAGCCTTGGGCCACTTGCAAGAGTCTTTTCACAGGACGTTAGTCCACCAAGAGGAGCTTTATCAAGCCATTGCTGCAGGCCTACTGCACATTTCTTTGTCAAGAGAACACTTTCGTTCCCTATTGTTTGATCCCAACAATGACTGGGATATCAACAGTACCCCCTAATGCCTCAGAACTCCCCTGCCATATGTCAGGCTTGAGGACTTAGAAGGGTTAGAGGAGGGTGAGATTTATGAGCCCAAGCCAAAGAGGCAGAGGCAAAAGAAGGTTTACCAAAGGGTAGCAAAGTATGAGAGGAAGGAGGTGACTTTGACTTGGATGATCGGGCAAGTCAGACTTGAACCCACAGCTCTGAGAGCCAGGAAAGCTCTTAAGAAACCTTTGTGGTATAGGATGGTGAAGAAGCCAAAGTTTTAGTGGATGGAAGCTTGGGCCCAAGCTCTCTACAGTATTCTTGCAACTATTGTCTTTTGTTACACCGTGATGCTATTCCATCTATTTCCACAACATGCTCGAAAAATTGAGATAGGAGACTTCATTATCTGAAGCACCAAGACAGACCTTTATAAGGAAACTGCAAAGAGTGTCAATTTTGATACACAAGCCAATGAGTACTTTAGTGTTCCACAAGATTTATCTGGTTGGGAAGAGCCCAAAGGCACCCCTTGGGACCCATCAGAAGTAGTTATCGCCATTGCCGACAACTTCATACAAGACATCTGAAGAAATGTTGGAAAGTGCACAACAGACCACATGGCAGGAGATGATGGCCAACATGCAGGCAATGTTGGACTCTCATTCTGCATGCCTTTAGCAGGTCAAACAAGAGAAGGCATCCTTGCAAGATGCATTATTACTGTTAAATGGTGGATATGCCAGTCTAGCCCTACCTTTACATACATTAGTATAGCTTATCCTACATTACCATATTAGGTTATTTGTAAAGGTATATAAGATTTGAACTCAACGTCTGAGTTCTAATAGACTCTTGACTTTATACATTTATCATTGCTCACCAGCACACATTAACCTCAAACCACCCTCTATAAAGTAAGTGGTTACACTGCCTCTGTAGCATAGTGTTTCCAACAACTACGGGCCAATACGCAGCTGGCCACTGCACAAGAACAATCCCAGCAAGCCGATCAGCGAACATGCAAGTTAGTCGGACTTATGCAGTGGGGTGGCACCAAGGGTAAGAAGTGTGAGAAGACTGTCCATCTTGATGAAGCAGGCAATGAAGTCTATGACTTTAAAGAGGAAGCCAAAGAAGATTATATGGCTACCTCAGCCACTGGATCGAAGGTGGAGATATTCACAGATCCTGGGACCTATAATGGGTCACCAGGAAAATCTGAAGAATGGTGGATCAAGATGAAGGCTTGGCTGAAAGCAAATCCCAAGCACTTCCAGAACTGAAAGGGTGGTGTCCAAATGTGGAACATCAAGCAAACGTGGTTCGTGATTCTATCAAGACTGCAAGGACAAAGAGGTTCCTATTTCACAGAAGTGGAACTGAATTGGATGAGTAGTGGGACATCTGAAACAACTCCAAAGCCTATCTCCAAGGAGTAAGGCTAGACTTGAGTCAAAAGGGAGGAAAGAAGAGAGAAGTACTGAGTAGTGCTTATGGGCTAACTTTGGAGGAAAGACCAAGAGAACTTTACTGGAGTTCTCTGGCACTCTATTGAGGGTTTATATACTCTAGCTATTGTTTGTACATGTTAGGTACATGGTCTGTGCACCAGAGGCAGTGCAGCCATAAAAGGATATAGTGTGGGAAAAACATAAGGCGAACATGCATGCACCATGAGATGGTAGCAGAATGGAAGTAGAAGCATAGCAGAGATTAAGAACATGAGGTGGATGCATGGATCAGAAAGAAGAGAAGTGTAGCACAGCATGGAAATGAAAAGAAGGCTGTGCATACTAAGATAGACAGGCTCTGAGTTGTCCTTATGTTTTTGAGAAGTCTGAAAGTTCTAAGTGTGAGTCTATGTCTTAAGATGAAAGTAAGAGCTCTGATTGGTCAGAGATAAGATAAGATAATGAGTCACATGACCCAATAAGATAAGATAAGATCTTTGAAAGTTGTAGAGCATGACTGGATGAATATCCTAGTTTTGATCATTAGAGATCGTGACAAGTTGTTACTGCTAGGATTAGTGATGAAGTTTTTAGGGGTAAAAGACTAGCTGTTACACTACCCCCTCTCTAAAGATCGACTTCCAGGCAATCAAAAACTGCAGCAATGTGAGTACCATGAGTGGGGATGTGTGGGAACTTATTTGAGATAAATATAGATGAAAAGTCAGCTTCTGACATCAGAGATGATGGGGTGCTGTTGTAGACTGCAATGACAGGTTGAATGAGAAAGACAGATATGAGGAGTCGACGGCTGATGGTGTCGATGTCGATAAGGATGAGGATGACAAGGTCAAAGATGGGTATGGCAACTGAGACAAGATGGTAAAGCATACAAGTGGCCCCAAGCAGAGGGCTAGGCTGGCAAGGAGAAGGCAAGTGGTATCACTGAGTTGCAGGCACCAGATGGTGGGTGGAATGAAGTGAATAGGACTAAGGTATGAAGGAATTACAGAGAGGGTTTATATACTACGACTGAGTACCTTAGGGCAGGCATCTGAGTCTGAATTAGTTAAGAGCAGGTATGGAACATGGAATGTTTGAGAAGGAAAGAAGTAAACGGTAATAACCATGAGAGAAAGATAAAGGACATGAGGTATGACATCATCAATGATATTATAGGGCTAGCCTCATGTCACGTGCCAGTTCCTGCAGTCATGTGCACTGAGTCATGTGACCTTGGAAATAAGAAAGTGCTAAGTAAATGTTGCTCAGTGATGCGATGCATATGAGCAAAGGAAAAATAAATAAATAGGGGTGTATGTGGCCTGAACTATAACAGGTGTGGCTGGGTGGGAAGGATGGAAGTCATTGATAGCTTCTTTAGCCAATGACAAATTTCTGACCGGTTCCCAAGTTCATTCTATTTCATCATAGCCCATCTAGTGGACCAAATATTCAAGATGGCAGCCCTTCCAGTAGGAATCCACAATGAAATCTACCTCATACAGGTCATCTCTGTCTTCCATTATGGTCACGGGTCCTGGTCTAATGGCACTTTGCCCTGGTAACCTTTTCTGGTATGGTTTGACTCGTGAGATATTTACCATAGGGTGAATCTTCATTGATCAGGGAAGATGTAGTTCAACTGCATTGGGTAATATTTTTGTAATTTTGTATGGTCTGAGCCATTTTTCAGTAAGTTTGTGTGAAGTGTAGGGAAGACATAAGTTTTCTGTGGATAACCACACCTGATCTCCTATAGCATATGAGGGTGCTTCGGATCACTGTTTATTGGCTTGGGTGTGCATATGAGATTGGGAATCTAAGATATTTTTATGTGTACTTTCCAGCACTTTTTTGATATTTTCTGCCATAATGTTGGCAGCCAGTGCCTGTGAAGTGCCAGGTTCAATTCCCATGCGAGAGGCATACATATGAGTTATTTCAAACAGCAATCTGTGGGTAGTCGAGTGAATCATGGAATTATGAGTAAACTGAGTGATGGCTAGCCAATCAGCCCATTCATCTTGTTTTTCTGAGGTGAATAAGCGGAGAAACTGCTGGAGATTTCTATTCGCTCATTCGGTTTGTCCATCCATTTGTGGATGGAAAGTGATGGAGAGTTTGGGTTTAATTCCCAAGTGATTGCATAAGTCTTTCATAACCTGAGATGTGAATTGTGGTCCTCTATCTAATACAATCAAGCATGGGAGACCATGGTTTATCCAAACCCTGTTTAGATATAATTTAGCTGTTTCTAAAGCGGAGATAGCTTTATTGCAGGGTATGAATTCTACTTCTTTTGAGAAGTGATCCACTACTACCAGAATGGAATTGAAGCCATTAGAGGGAGGAAGGTTGGTGATGAAGTCAGCAGAGATATCCATCCACAGCATTATGGGAGCTTCTAAAGGATTTAGTTTTCCTGTAGGTGCTTTATTGGTTCCTTTGAACCTAGCACAATAATCACAATGGGAGACATAATCTTTGACTTCCTGGGCCATCAAGGACCAGAAGTAATGTTGGCAGAGTAATGACAGTGTTTTGTCATAACCAGGATGTCCGGCAACCGGAAGGTCATGATGAGCATGAATTATGTCCATGTGTAATGAATCCAAATCTGGAACATATAGTTTACCCTCTTTTCAGAGGTTGAAATCTATCTGATATTTGGAATGAAGACATTCTCATTCTGGGTAGAGAATTTGATTATGAGCATAGGTAATGCAGGTAAGAAGGGTATCTCCTGTGTCAGCCAAGTGTAGTGTTTCATTTCTGTGAATGTCTTGTTCCTTTATCAGGGTTACTCCTTCATTATCCCTATCAATGCTTGTGGCATGATCTTCTCATCACAAGAGAGCATCGGCTTTTGCCATAGTAGCTCTAGGCTTATGGACCCATTTGAAATTGAAACGTGAAAGGTAACCTGCCTAGTGAGCTTGGCAGTGTGAAAGATTTTGATTTTTCATAAACTGTTAGAGATTAGCATGATCATTCCATATCTCAAACTCATATTTGGCTCCTTCAAGGTAGTGTCTCCATAACTCCAAAGATTGGATGATGTTGAGCATTTCTTTGTCAGCAATTGGGTAATTTCATTCTTCTGGAGTCATCGAATGTGACATAAAGGTGACAGGATGCCATTTCTGAGTTTCAATATTGAGTGTGGATAACACGGCTCCAGTGGTGTAATCAGAAGCATTGGTTTCTAACTGGAACTGACTGGTGTGATCTGGGTAAGTGAGAATAGGAGTGGTGGTAAATTTTTCTTTAAGTGTATCAAACACTGTTTGTTGGGGTTCTCCCCAAGAGAATGGAGTATCTTTCTTGGTCAGGTTGTGTAAGGGTCTAGCCACTTTGGTGTAATCTTGGATAAAGCAGCAGTAGAAGTTTGCTAGTCCTAGAAAGCTTCTTACGTCTTTCACCGAGGTGGGTTCTGGCCATTGGAGGATAGCCTGAACTTTATCCATGTCCATTTTGATTCCATCAGAGCCAACCACCATGCCTAGGAATTTGATTGCTTTGGCATGAAAAAGACATTTCTCTAGTTTGATAAATAGGTCATTTTTTTCTAATCGGCAGAGTACTTCTTGTATGATTTCATCATGTTTTTCAAGATTATCGGTTTTGGTGAAGATGAGAATATCATCAATATATACTACCACAACATCATCCATGTCAGCAAAGATTTCATTCATCATTGCTTGAAACATAGCCAGAGAATTGCATAATCTGAAATACATTATGAGGGGTTCAAAAGCACCTCTAAAGCAGACAAAGGCTGCCTTCCATTCATCCCCTTTTTTGATTCAGATGTTATTGTACCCCATATGAACATCTATTTTAGTAAAGAGTTTAGCCCCTTCAAGCTTATCGACGAGTTGAGAGATAAGGGGAAGTGGATAGTTATTCTTAACCGTGTGTTCATTTAGGTATCTGTAATCTGTTACCATCCGCTTTTTTGACTCTTTCTTGGGAATGAAGAATATGGGAGAAGTTTGTGGGGATTTAGAAGAATGAATATATCCTTTTCAGAGTTGTTCTTCCAAATATGCTGTTACTTCTTCTTGTTCTTCATGGGAAAGGGGAATATTCCTTCCTTTCTTTGGTTTAAAGGAATCTGGAGATCTATGGCATGATCCCAGGCCTTTCATGTAGGCATACACTTGGATTCTTTATTGGAGAAGACATAGAGATAATTGTGAAATTAGGGAGGAACAATTTCGGTAACTGATTTAGTAATGTGAGGTTTGTCAATTTCACAAATGATTTGTTCATGATTCTGCCAAGCTAGTTCTTGTTTGGCATGTTCGATGTACTGAACAAACTCTGTTTTATCCTGAAGTAGAGAACAACTGCTTGGACAATGGATCATTCATACTGTTTCTTTGTTCCAATCAATGTCAGGATTGTGACATTTGAGCCAGGTGTATCCCAGCACCATATGATTCTTCCCTAGATCCATGATTTCAGTGGAGATCTTTTCACGATTGTTATGGGCGGAGGCGAGACGACGACGAGGATAACACTAAAGCATGCCATGGGC
>QFEQ01001232.1:1585-66228 GCA_003316335.1 Hemileccinum impolitum | reverse complement strand
AATGGACAACTACATCAGTTGGGAATGAGCCAATTAGTGTGTACCACTCTTCAGAGAAGATGGAGGGAATGTCGAACGTCCATAGGAAGGTCCGATAAGAATATTGAATATCCCTGAAAGACCTTGCTTCGCCTGCCTCTTGTGTCCCTCGAGACTCATTGACAGGAGTCAAGCTTCGTGCACTGGACAAGGTTGATGGATGGTAGGACCTG
Source organism: Hemileccinum impolitum (assembly GCA_003316335.1). Taxonomy (NCBI): domain Eukaryota; kingdom Fungi; phylum Basidiomycota; class Agaricomycetes; order Boletales; family Boletaceae; genus Hemileccinum; species Hemileccinum impolitum. The sequence goes on along the minus strand of QFEQ01001232.1, from coordinate 66,016 downwards.
CAACTGTTACCGTCATACTTCTCCAGTACGCCGGTGACCTGGTTACCTGAAAACCCAGTGTATTCTGCCGTGGGGTGTAAACACATTGAATCAGTACAAGTCCATGCTGGATGGACCATAACGGAGCTCAAGATAACGTATTCCTGGCATCGACGCGACATGAACATACCCTGAATTCCTTTGAGGATCTTGTGTGCACGCATCCCACATTGGCATTGTTGATGTCATTATTACCCCCAGCCACCACGAGTTGATTGCCCCCTCACTCTCCTCACCCTCAACACCTCGTCTCGTGGTTCGCGCAGCCACTCCGGACTTTGTGGGGCAAGGGTGCGTTGCATTCGAGTTTGCAGCGTCAGCGATCTCGTCATTGACCATCAGTACCACATTTTCGTCGCGAGGATGGCCTGGTGGAGGAGAAAGCGCAACCACTCGTGGTACAGCGTCGCTCCAAAGTTCGAGCCGTAGTACAAAACTATTCATAGGTTCCGTAGCCTCGTTGAATCGATTACAAGGTGCTCGTAGTATCCGCGTCCGGTGTTGCGTGGGATTCATAATGGCGTGGCAGGTTACCGCGCCGTTGGGGTCGTCAATTATTCCGCCTATGTCGGCCGATTTGGCCCATCTTCTGTGAAATCCGGTACCTGTATGAATCTCTGTGCCCGTCGTCGAGTGCTGAGAGGAACGGCCCAGGGAGAGTGCAAATTGTTGCGGAGTTGTGTCGGAAATCGAATTATTTCAAACTTACTTGATTAGGAACGTATGCGGGCCTCCTGGCGGCTTAGACTGGTTGTATCTGATGGATGCAGAAAACCTGCTCACCCCGAGCACTACGAGAATGACTTGGATTGCATTGTACTGATAAATGGCATGTCAGCTGATCCTAGCTAGACGTGCAGAACATGATGTGAATCTTGGGTCAAACTTGCAAGACCAGAAATTTATCCTCTCTGCTATGAAATGCTCGACGATGATCAGAGGAATGGATGATGTCATCTTGACAGTAGCATGCTACTCGAGCCTCCGTAAAGGGCGACAACCATTTGGATCGCATGTCGAAACGAGGCTCGGAGTGTAACATGTAATCTCCCAATCTGGAAGACAAGAGCTCTTGATGTCGTGTGTCTAGTAAAATCAGGATCTGATACTTGGTCTCGTACAAAGTCTTTGGAATGGTCGAATATTGTCAAGCTGTGTCTAACTGAGCTACCGTCCTCAACGCCTCGTCAACTATGACCTCAGGGAATTCATAGGGGATCCAATGTCCAGCACCCGCGACCACGACAGGCCGGACATGAGGGTATCGTTGAATGTCCTCTACCAAACAGAGTTTATTGATCGCAGGATCTGCGACCATGGCCGTCACCTTCCACTTCTCTGGAACGGCGTTAAAATGATCGAAGAGGGACCATGGTCTGTTTTGCTGTCGCGTGTAATCAACATATGTACTCCAGGGGTGACAACAGCGACCACTTACGCTCCAAGTCCTATGTACAGCTTCGATGGAACACAAGCGTGTACCCAGTTCCCTACAGATGCTATCCTCACGTGTCCACAGGGGATTCTCAGCCCTATACTTCTCTGCTGATTTAACGTTGATGCAAGACTCGGTAAGTCTGGCGTCCAGGATTTCGAGCTTTTCTGCAGAAAGTTGCAGAGTCGGATCGACGAGAACGATCGCTGTCGGGTGAGATGGGGGAAGATGCGGAAAGAGGTGCAGCACCGTTGAGGCACCCAAGGAATGTCCAATGATGAGGGAATAGTTTCTCGCCTCAAGGTATGGACGGAGGTCGTTGGCGATGGAACTGAGGTGGTAATCGGTTGACACTCTGAACGCATGTCCGACGAGGTTGGGAGCGGTGACAAAGTAGCCTGACGCCGTTAAGCACCAACGAGCGCTGCGCATACAGAGATTGATACTTACCTTGAGCGGCCAAGGAAGATGCGACACGATGCCATATGTGCGAGGATGATGTCAAACCATGTATCAAGAGTGCGTGTTTGGTGGCAGTAGGGGAACCCCAGGTTGTTGCGGAAGGAACGCTGGTCATGATGGTAAGAGAGCAAGGACGACTAGCATCAAAACGAGAGACACTTAAGCACGGACGCACTTTCGTCCGACTCTGACATCGTCGGATACTATTGGCTGAATGGGCTGAGTAAACATCCGGGAACAGATTTTCGGCAAGTGCCGCTTGATCAGACTGGACCGTCTACAAAGACAAGTTGTAGGCGATTGATTCAAGATCAAATATCTACAGATGAGTTCCAACGAACACGTCTAGCCCCCTTAAGGAAGACATTGCATGCCTTGCAATTGAAACCATATATATTTGCGGCAGTGACTCGGTTCTGCCACAGGAAGTTGCATATATACATGGCTGTACAACGACATTGATTGTGCAATGTATCGCATGTAGGGATGGGTATATAAAAATCAGTTTTCCGCTCGAAGGAGGTCTACCTATCCAACTTCCTTGTCGTGCTCTGTATCACTTGCATTCTCCGATGCATCCCACTCAGCAGATCAACCCAGAACAACAGCCTCCTTCGCCTTCCGAGCGAGCGAGCGAGCTAAAGGACTTGCATGGACCCGGCCCGTTTCTTCAAATTCCATACTTGCTATCACAGCCTCACACCACGGAACCATCTCTGCACACGAGATCTCGAATTCGCGTAACATTACAGCATCACACCCAGTCAATCACCGCTCACCGCTCATCGATTCGCCTGGCACTCACCATTGATCGACTTGAGTGCCGATATCGACGGAAATTGCTCATCAAATCGGAACACGAACCGCTCGGTGCATCTGTTCAATCAAGTAAAAGATGGCAATGTGACCCCAGTGCGTGTTGCGTTGTGTCTGCGGGTAGCTGCGTGACGAAGGCGGCGGCGGCGATGCACCCCACCGCAAGAAACATGGTTACGTTAACTGGATTCTTCCTAGGATGGATGGCTACGCGCCGGTTTCCGCCCTTTCGGATTTACTTAACGGAAGGTTCACTTCATATTCCTGAGCATTATCCAACGGTACGTCCTGATCAACCCGTTCGCAGAAAAGTACATTCCATAAATCCGTAGATATCCGATTTGCACGAAAAACCGGGTACTTGGACTGAGCAGGGGTTTCTTCAATGCTTGTTACATCCCCTGCCCTGCCCTCCGCCTCACCGAGAATCTAGAGTGACATACCAGACTGACCTGGCACAATAAGGGGTAGCTCCCGCATTCTTATAGGCAATGGCGTTTCTTCACAACGTCTTCCATGACAAACAACGGTGGTGACGAATGGGAAGACACTCAAAAACAAGATGACGATTGCCAGAGCAGGGGATTGCATGTCAACGACGAGCTCGATACCGGCCATGCAGAATGTACCAAGGAGGGGCACCGTGTGAAGAAGTCTCGACAGAATGGGATAATTCTGGGTGGGACATAGGACCACGAGACACGAGAGATGTTGGAGAGGGTGCGTACCTGGATGAAGCACGGGTTGACGGCGAGGCGAAGACTGATTGTGTAGATGAGAAGGGCCAGTACCACCGGTGCCAGTGTCTTGGAACCCGAAAGACTAAGGACGCTGTACAAACGTTGTCAGCGACACCATGTTACATGCGGGATCGAGACCCACGCAAGGAGCGTCAAGAGCTATCCGATCGTAACGTGCATCAGTAGAGGGTGGGACTAGTAAAGGCAAGATATGAATGAGAATCTATGCAAGTCCATTAGCTCGCTCGCGAGGTCGGATTGTTGTTCTGGATTGATTTGCTGAGTGAAATACAACTTGCGGAGGGCGCATGTGATACAGAACATGATGGAAAGACTTCAGGTGGTCTGAACGGGTAGCCTTTCCAAGGGGTTGAATACTACGATCAGTTGAATAGCGGGAACACTCATGCGCCATCTTATACACCGGGGGCTCGGAAATTCAATCTACCAAAAGAGGATCAACCGCGGGGAACAAAGTTATGCTGGCTTGGAGCAGTTCGTCACTAAATCAAGTTAGCACCGCCCCCCCAGGTACTTTCTTTTTGGAAAGCCTAACACGCATGCTCACACCCGCGCGTGGGGTGTTTCTTTTGCGGTCGATTTTTCCAAGTTTAGTCATATGTGTTTGAGGGACACGGGTCACCCCTACGTCGTTTCGATTGTAAGGCATCAACCGTGGGAAGTAAATTCACTTCCTCACAAATCACCAGGGATATAGTGAAATGGTCACTGAAGGCCTACAACGTGTTAGTAACACCAATGATGTTCCGGACATGCACAGTCGAGTATGCACCCAAGAGGGTGTAACTTGAAAGGCGATCTGGGTTAGCCAACAGGATCGAAACGGATCGCAGCGACATACCAGAGGCCGCCAGAAGTGTGTATAAGCAGTCTTAAGCTGAATTAAGCTTACCGGGCTACTAGCGGGTGACCCGTGTCCCTCAAACACATATGACTAAACTTGGAAAAATCGACCAGAAGGATGTACCTGGGGGCTAACTTGATTTGGTGCAACTGTTCCAAGCCAACTTGCCCCAAGCCGTTGAACATCGTGGTTGGTCCTGTTTGGTAGATTTTTTGAATTTCTGTATAAGATGGCGCATGAGTGTTCCCGCTATTCAACTGATCGTAGTATTCAACCCCTTGGAAAGGCTACCCGTTCAGACCATCTGAAGTCTTTCCATCATGTTCTGTATCACATGCGCCCTCCGCAAGTTGTATCCCACACAACAGATCGACCCAGAACAACAACCCCCTTGTTCCTCCGACCTCACGAACGAGCTAATGGAATTACATAGATTCTCATTCAACTCGGTATATATCTTACCTTTGCTGGTCCCACCCTCTACTGATACACATTACGATCAATAGCTCTTGACCCTCCTTGCGTGAGTCTTTCTCGATCCCGTTCCGCTGCCGGCCCGTGCAGCCAACAACATTTCTTGTACAGCGTCCTGAGCCTTTCGGGTTCCAAGACTCTGGCACCGGTGGTACTGGCACTTCTCATCTACACAATCAGCCTTCGCCTCGCCATCAACCCGTGCTTCATCCAGGTACACACCCAGAACGCCTCCCGTCTTTCATGATCTTATATTCCTATCAGAATTATCCCATCCTGGCGAGATTCCTTCACGTCGTACCCCTTCTTGGCACATTTTGCGTGGCTGGCGTCGAGCTTGTTGCTGACATGCAGTCCCCCGCCATTGCAGTCGTCATCTTGTCGTCAAGCGTCTTGCCCTTTGTCACCACCATTCTTCACCATGGAAGGCACTGTGAAGAAACGCCATTGCCTATCAGAATGCGCGACCTACCAGCTACCATGTCGGATCACTCCGGTACAGCGACCACATCAAACTAGATTATCAAGGAGGTGGAGGCCGGCAAGAGATGGAAGCAACAAACCTCGGATAACAATCTATTCAGTTCAAGTAGCGTACCACTCCGGCGTGCGATTTAACCACATCGAGACTTTGCATAACCTTTCTCTTCGACCAACCTCTACAAGAAGTATTAGCACTGTACCACCCGAGCGAAGAGGAGAGGACAACAACGCGTCAGAAGACCCTTGTCAGGGGTCCAGCCGGAAACAAAGCTAGCGAATCTAGAAACGTGACCATACCTGTAGATGGGGGCCTTGTGGTGCGGAGGCATGGCAGCTCTAAAATTGACGTGAAATGGATAATGACAGCGAGCCAATCCGTGTCACTCCTTTAGATAAGGTGAACCAAAGGTCGAACATCCATAGGGACGGTCCAATGGCGATATTGACTATCCTTCAAGGACCTCATATCGTCCGCCTCTTGGCAGGCGAGTTTTCATCGAGACTGGTTGAGGAGAATCAAGAACACCTTCCACTTGACAAGGCTTATAATGGCAGGGCCTGTAACTATTACCATCACACTCCAATGACGTGTTCAAAACCCACATGAGTTTTGCTATCGATCCAAACCAGGTCGAATGGGCAGAGTCCACTAGACGAATGAGGTCCCCTACGCCCAGGACACCGTATTCGTAATATCGGGGCGACATAGACATCTAGAGACCCTGCGTGCACGTGTCCCGGCTCGACGTGTTCCTATTGTTGATGCCGCTAATCGCCTTGCATTAAGATGTTTTAGATCGACCTGGCGATATCATAGCACCCCATCCCGTCTATCGGTGTCTGCATACTTACTTCCTGCAATCGGCTTTTTCACATCGTCATCACGTGGTCGTTGATACATGTTGTGAACTAATGGTGGACGCCCCTGGAGTCTGGATAGACGAAGATGTGGGCATCAACTTTGTACGTGTCTAGACCTGTAAACGCAGGTCATCGACTCTCGACCCCCTCGCAGTGGCTCTGTGGGTTCACATAGGTGAGGTGACGCACGTCGCCATCCTCGAGTCTCTCGATGGTTTCGAGACGTTAACTTGGACCACTCGACTTTTCCGTGATTTCCGTGGTAGCTGGTGGTCCCGGGTCCTTCGTGCGGCTTTCCGATTACCCTGTGATGGTTTACGCCACCTGGAGTACCTAGGGACTGCAGTCAAGTTGGACTGGCCGCGTTCTTCATCCCATTTGTTTCGACCGCCCAAGTCGATCTGTCCCGCAGGTACATATCGAGTACGAGGTTCGGTTGCGGGTCAGAGAATACGCACAGAATGCAATCACTCACTTCCGCTGCTCCTGTAGTTTCGGGTTCGCGTCAATCTCTCCACTTCTATCAGCCCTGCCGACCTTCGGGCACCTCGTCTCATGGTTCGTGCAGCCAATCTGGACCCCGCCAACTTAGCGTGCGTTGCATTCGAGTTCGCGGCGTCATCGATCTCGTCATCGAGTCTTGACCATCTGTCGCTACACTTTCGTTTGGAAGAGATGGCACGGTTCCAGGGGAAAGCGCAACCGCTCGTGGTGCAGCGTTGCTCTTAAGTTCGAGCCCCAGTTTATAACAATCCGTAGGTTCCGTGGCCTTGTTGAATCGATCGCAAGGTGTTCGTAGTATTCGCGTGTGTTGCGTGGGACCCATAATATCGTTCCGCCCATTTTGACCAATTCGAACCACGTGATGTAAAAATCTGGGAGAGTGTTGAGCGTGGCAGATTGTTGGGGGGCTGCGTCGGAGCCTCGGAGGTTGAATTATTCTCCCTTACTTGATTAGGAACATTAGGATACTTGTCAAGTAAAGGTGTCCGTGCCCTCACCCTCCTCGTTTTCGCATCGACTCACACTCCCTCTTGCAGATCCAACTTCTATGCTGCTCTGTCGCACTCTGGGCTCGCTCAGTGGCCTGCTTGGTGCCCATCCTCACTCCTGCCATGTACACACCTACCAGTATGTAGTATACACACAAGTACTCCGGGCCGTAATCGACGGTAATCAATACAGGGGTGCTGAGTGCACATAATGAAGTTGTGTACAGCTCCAGATAGGATCAATCCTCCTCGCAAAAAAGACATCTATTCACATCTAGATCTCTCAGAGTATGTGCCCTTCGTAGGTTGAGTTTCCTTCAGCGGACCAACCTAGACCAACCTGCTTTCTCGTCTGACCTAACAAGGAGACTTGCAAATATTCCCATTCAACTGAGTATGCATCCCGCATCTGCTGGTTCCCAAGATGCTGGATATGTTCTAATTATAGCTCTTGACGCTCCTTGCGTGAGTCTTTCTTGATCTTATTTGTACTGTGTCACCCCCAACGTTTCTTGTACATCCTTACTAGCAGTCTTTCGGGGTGCAAGACTTTGGCGCTTCTCTTCTCCACCATCAGTCTTCACCCCATGCTTCATCCATGTAAGTGCTTGTGGTTTGAATGGATCGTCACTCATTGGCATCGTACTGATCATTGACCCAGCCCCGTCGTCATTGTTGAGTATCTTCTCGTTCGTCACCACTGTTTCCACCATGGAAGAGAGTGAGGAAACGCCATTACTCATCAGAATGCGCAGCACACTGGGGGAGAACAGCCTATAGTAGGAAGTTACATGCGTTGCCTTCCTTGTTTTGGGTGCGTAAACATTCACGCACGCATACAGTTACCCACTCGATAAAAGCGAACCTAGCACACCTGGAGAAAGATGCATAATTCGCAGCAACTCAAGAAATCAGGTTTGTAAAATGGTTACAAGTCATTAAATCAAATCAAGCACATTCCGATTCAGCTACCGTCTTCAACGCCTCGTTTACTATCACCTCAGGGAATTCGCTCTGGATCACATGTCCAGCGCCTGGAACCACGACAGATCGCACGAGAGGATAAGGACGGATATCTTCGGCCACGCAGATATCGCAAAGTGCAGGATCTGCGATCAAAATTGCCACCTTCCGCTCCTTCGATGTCACATCGAGATAATCTAAAAAGTTCCATGGCGTGTTTTGCTGTAAAAAGTCATTTAGATCAGGACGATCTTGACGCGATCTGTCTCACCTCAAATATGGCGTGTACCACCTCAGCAGAACTCAGACGATTTCCGAGTTCCGCAGACGTGCCATCTTCTCCCGTCCACAGAGGATTTTCCGCCCTATAAACCTCTGCTGATTTGATATTGGTACAAGCATCGGAGAATATGGTGTCGAAAAACCGGACTTTTTCTGGTGCAAGTTGCAGAGGAGGATCGACAAGAACAATTGCTGTTGGGTGTGACGAGGATAGATGTGAATGGAGGGCCAAGGCCGTTACTGCACCCAAAGAATGGCCGATGATCACGGAATAGTGTCTAGCTGCAAGATATGGACGAAGGTCTTCCACGATAGAGGTTAGGCTGTAGTCCGTAGCGACCCTGGATGCATGCCCAATGAGATTGGGAGCGGTAACGAAGTAACCTGACAACATTAAGTACCTTCAAGTTTGAGCGGTACAATGGAATACAGATTGAGACTTACCCTGAGCAGCCAAGGAGGACGCGACGCGATGCCAGGTATGCGAAGATGATATCAAACCATGTATTAGCAATGCATGCTTGGTGGCGGTAGGCGAACCCCACGTTGTAGCGGAGGGAGCACTGGTCATGGTGGAGTGGGGTCAAAATAACTCACACTGATTTCGGTGAGGGCCTATTTTATGGTTGCTCAGCGCTCAGCAGTGAAATGTCACGAGTCACAACCATATACGGGTTCCTGGTTTTAGCGACTGCCGAGTTTGTGGAGTCGTTACGGCGCTGGCATTATATCCATGTTACACCATCTGATTTGCCCCGCGTGACTTGCAACGTTGCTATGAGTGCCAGCTTAGCCGCATTATGCCTGAAAACGCAGCAACCAACCACTGTGATGCGGGATGCCATGAAACGCAAACCACCCCCGCGTGACGCGTGACGGTTTGATCCATACAGAAAGACACAGTAAGTATGAGAGGCTTCCGCAGCGTGATCTTCCGGTATGATCCTGATAAGGAGGGGGATAAACTTAGAGGCACCGGCGGAAATGTCCCTGAAGTTGAAACAAAAGGACGTACCAATTACAGCATGTAGCAACCAGGCGCCAGGTTTGCTTAACGGACGTGTCTCAAAGGAGCGACCTCCGTTCAATAACTATACACTGAGCGTACGACAGCCCGAGGAAAACACACCAAGAATGTTTTAAATCAAGACGAAGTCAAAGGGGTCGGCAGATGCCGCATCATTGAATACTACCCTTCCCAGATTTGTGTTGGAAGACAGCGATTCTCGACTTCCGCGAGTCTTTCGGACAGTCGCAATCTCACAAGCACCATGCGGATATGAGTGTCCGCACGACGAATGTTGGCTGACACCAGAGGCAACCCCCATGACCATAACAGGTAACTTTTTGACCGCAATCGTGGTGAATTGCTTCGTTGGGTAAGGAGAGCCTCACAAACGACATCGCCACTGAAAATTACCCAGAGTGGTATCTTTTTGAGTTCCCCACGGTGCCAGTGATTAAGCGCCCCCAGCCAGAGGGAGCTGACATACGCCTTTCGCACAAGGGTCCGTGTTCAGAGGCAATCAAGGCAATCAGCCCGTACAGCATCTTCGTACTTTTAGCCTTCTTGGGTAATTTTGAAGAGTGACGTGCAGCCGCATGTCACGGTTGCTAGACGAGCTTAAAAGGCGGGGCCACCCACCAAGAAACAGCAGAGGGAACACCCCACCAAAATTCCAGCTCACTGCATGTTTCTTCCCCCCACTCAACTGGCGTCTCTATTCGCGCCCTTCCCTTACGATTCCGGTACGCTGACTCCTCGGAGGCTACCGATGCACGTCTGCTGACCAAGATTGTTTTATCTTATCACTCATTATCGACGTCGCGTATCCATTCGACATGTACATGTCATCTCAACTCGTGTTGTTCATATATTTGGTTCTGTGGGTCCACAATTATTTTTCGAACAATGAAACTACCCAGTCATCATGGCTGGTGGCACTCCCACCAATTTCTTCAGATCTGGCGAAATCCCCTCCTTTAATTATCACTCCGGAACGGCACTCAAAATCCCGCGCCCAAACAGTTCGGACGGCGAGGCCGATATCGCCGCCGTCTCTACTTCCGGCGGAAGCGGCCAACAGCTATCAGGGCTCGCGAACGTGGGACGGTCCAACCCTACTCCATCCCATCAAGGAAGTTTCCGTACTTCCGTTTTGGATAACCCAGAACAAATCGATGATGCCCCGTATATACCACCGAGGGCGGAGCCACTGTCCTACCCCGCGCTGGATCCGCGAGGCGTGTATGACTATGTCAGCTTCTTTTTATTTTTGTTTTATTTTCGATTTCAGCCCCGAGCTGACCCGTCTCTCGTCCCTCTGCAGCAGAATATATACGAGGGTAGTACCAATCCGTTGGACCCGCACCACAGCATCAATTGGCCCACTTCCTCCTCGTCAACCTCGAGCCAACAACATCTCCACGACTATGTTACGTCACAGTGCTCCCAGACACCACGACCGCCACGTAGTACCACTTCGTACCCACAATACCCTCACCTCAACGCCACTATTGATTTAGGACATGTTCGCTATGGCGAGCAACCTTCAAATACCAGCGGATCTCACTATCGTACCCCTCCTCCAGGTTTTTCCATGGATAGTTTCCTGGTGCCCGACATTTATAACGATACCAGTGCACATGGCACCATTGGATCTCAAATGCATCAACCCTCAACGTCTTCTCACGCATCTCCTTCGTCCTCTGCGACCAATCACCCTATCATTTCCACGTTTTCCGTGTCGCCCTCCCACGCCACCGATAGCACGCACCATCTTGGTGATGATGCTGGCCCTTACTTGCGCAAGCAGCTGGGACTCTCGGTTCATGAGAGTGTTAGCCTCCACTCACTGCCCGACCCCGGCCCAGGAGAAAAGCCATCGATTCCTTTACCAATGCTCATAAAGCTGGCTATCTATGGTAGCCGGAACAAACAATTAACACTGCAGGAGATATACACGGAACTTGAAAATAGGTTCCAATGGTTTCGGGACCATAAGCACGACAAAGCGTGGAAGGTACGGTTTCTTGTTCCCCAGCAGCACGTTTCCGTCCGACTGAACGTTATTATTGCGTCGTGGACAGAATTCGATTCGACACAATTTATCGTTGAACAAGGTCTTTCGCAACGTTCCTCGACCAATCACGGAGCCTGGCAAAGGAAGTTACTGGACATTGGACGTTTCCGGAGGGGAGGGGTATAAACGCCCTAGGAAGCGTCGACCCAAGAATAGGGTGATTGCATCTGAAGATGAGGATGAAGTGGCCTCTGAGATGGACGAGGAACGTCCAAGTCCTTTGGATCTTTCTCAGCACGCTGGAGGACCGAGCCGATTCTCTGTCACCCCCGCCGAAGATGCACATATCGATCCCGAACTACGAAGCGAGGGTCATGTGGTTGGGGAAGGCCGCACTCGCTCGACTAGTCGACGAGCTGGTGGGAGTCCATACCCTCAACAGTCCCCTCGATACCAGCAAGGACCACTTCCTGTTGCCGGGAAAGACGCAGGTGTACCTGGACAGCCTTCGCATCGATTTGGTCAACCGTCGTTCAACTTCCCTACGTATTCTCAGCCTCAGGCTCGACCGATGCCAGTTGTACCATCGGTGGCGACGGGATCAACCACTTCAACGGTCTCTGGTCTCCAATTACAGCACGTAGCTTCTTATGACCGAACTGCGCAGGCTTCCCAGCCTACCCCACGATCGGGTTTCGAGTATGTGTCGGACCCAGGAGATCTACCGGCCGCCCAGTCCATAAAGATGCACCCCGAATCTCAAGGGGGATCTCAACTTGAAGGAATCGCCCAGCCTTCGTCTCCCGGATCGTCGTCATCTGGATCGTCGCGGACATGGAATGAGGCGCGGTCCAGGTCCTAATGATCAACGATCAGGGCGCCCTTTTCCCAACAAGGTAGGCCTATTTCACAACCCCGCATCTACATGACCGCTGATTAGTAGACCGATGGTAGGTCTAACGGCTGGGAACTGAAGTTTAATCGCCACTTCTAGAATCGGCAACAATCTCTTTCATGGACTAATTGACGTGGTACGAAATCTCTCTGGATTTGCTCTCGTTCTTGCTTTTGTGCACTGCTATCCTGTCCTGTCTGTCTCTGCTGTGTACTCATCGATCTCGTCTTGTGTTCCCTCGTCAGCTTTTACCCTCTCCTCTTTTTCTTTTCCTCGAGGTACCACTGCAGTTTCATTCCCATCATAACACAGTATATCCTTTTTCCCAATCTGTCTCTATCCGCTCTTGTCTGTCTCGCTTTCCCTATCTCGCTTTCAGTGTTACTCACGTTAAACCGTTGCATCGTCTCTCGTCTGTTTTTCATTTCTCTCTCTCCTCTTTATTTAACCCCGTGTCGACGAGGTGTCGCATGCGTAGCCTTTCGAGGCCGTGGACGACATCGACGTTTGTCATCCTCGCTGGGCATGGGTCTGATGGTAGGATCGGGTGATACCAACCGCACTGTATACTTAACTGCAACTTCATAGTCTGGATTCGATCGATTTACAATATCTCGGGTTGTAAATGCATATATGATGTTACACTCATTCTCGTCCAGTGCCCAATGTATGAAGCAGAACGTACAAACCAGTCCACTCCGTGTGATTTAGCGGCACCGCCAATTCGCCCTCGACTCTGACCGGTCGACCGGGTCGCCCGTCACAGACGCACACTATGGTGCCTTCCAGCTTCCAGGGCCAAACCCCCGCGCCGCTCCAAGCGCCTCGTCCACGACCCTCATCATTCCCAGCACCTTCTCGTCCTCCCACTTCTTCCCCACGATCTGCACGCCCACGGGTACACCCGCCATCCCTACCGGGTCATATGCCGGCTTCGGCCCCATGTACATCTGTTTCTCAAGGATCGCTGACCGGCCTTCCGCACCGGGCACAAAGTCCGCTGGGAGCGCGTCTTGCTTGGGGTCGACACGCGTCACGGGGACGATCCCTACGGGCGAGTCGACGATATTGTAGAGTACCGTGCACGCTGCGAGAGGAGAGAGCGTCGCGCAGCCGCTAAAGGAGGGAGGAGGGCATGCATTGAGAGGTTGCTCGCGCACGAGCGAATGTATGACGGTGCTTACCCATGCGGAATGGTGGGTAGTGCCTGAACGGGCGCGATCATCGCGTCGAAGTTGTATTCATCCCAGATCTGGTTGGAGAGGAAGGAGTTTGTCGACGAACCGGTGGGAGACCATGCACACTCACCTCTTTGTACCATGCTTTGATGACTTTGTTTCGCCGATCGGTGAACTCGACAAATTCAGCTACAGGCTTGGTACGTGAGAGCAAAAAGAAGTCATGGAAAATCTCGTCCCCGTAGAATGCTTTAGCCGCCCAGCTAATCAAGTGACGCACAAAGCCTTCATCGGTGGATGATAATGAGCAGCATCCTAAGGCCAACCAATAATCACCACTGACCAGGAAGTCTGGGTCCTAGAGTTGAGAGGAACAAGCTTGGCTCCTGCGGAATGTGTCAACAAAAGGGGGGGATCATATTCTGATATAGATTGTACCTTGGGGTCAGACTCGAGTGTCGATAGCATTCTCTGGTAACCATCAGCGGTTACAAGTCCGATGAAAGTTTTCATCGCTTCCTTGCCTAGTGAGCCAAGATCATCAGTAAATCTCAGGGTACGAAATCATTCAAGCACACTTAATGAAGGTGAGAATTCGACACACTCATGTCCTTGTGATCTCAAGGCATTGACGGTTTCCTGCACAGCTCGCACATTCGCAGGAGAAGATTGCACCAACCCATCTTTCAGAAATAAAGTAAGTTCTAGATACGGTTACTAGAAGTAGGGAACAACTCGCCTGAATAATAGTACCCGAATTTGAGCTTGCTGGGCAGTTCAACGGGACGGAAGGGTATGGGGACATTTTGGTGGGCACCATCCTGTTCTCCAAATACGACGCGGCAGAACAGTTCGCAGTCCTTGACTGACCTGACGTCATGATGAACAAGATTGGTTGGATTCGATAGGAAGACCCATACCTTCCTAGCGGTCCATATGCAACTCGAATTGCCTCATACCCAGGATTGCAACCTTGACCAAGTCGAGTGTTCGTCATAACAGTGCATGTCAAACACAAAATCTTACCCTTGGCTCCATCACTACTCACCCGATCAGACGATGGTTTCATGGAGTAAATCCCGCAGTATGAAGTGGGGATGCGCAGACTACCTCCGATATCCGAGCCAACACCAAGTGCAGACCCATCCATTGCTAACAACGCAGCTTCTGCAAATATGTGTAGCACGTTAGTTGCATCACCGGAATATGTTCGTAGTATGAAAAGCAAACCTCCACCAGAACTGCCTCCACAAGTATACTTGTCACCCCACGGGTTTGTGGTTCGACCCCAAAGCGTATTGGAGCATTCGAACGCGAACATTGTCTGAGGCACATTCGTCTTCACAATAACGATGGCTCCCGCGTTTCTGCACTGAGTGACAAGCTTTTGTGGGAGAATGAGTGGGTCAAATGGACACGACCAATAGCCAACTTACGAACGCATCTCTTGTGGATGGATTGTTGGCCCAATGCGTGAAACCAATGGTTGTGTCGTAGCCGGCAATTTCATCTGCGCATACATTGAGTATGTGAATACACCAGATCCCATGAATATACATGCATTGGTCTTTGAAACTCATTGGAACGCCATGTAGGGGCCCCCGCAACCTTCCCGTTCGGGAGAATTCGTCATCAAGCTCTTTCGCCTGCTTCTTCGCGTCTTCAAAGAGAACTAGGGTAGACGGACGGACAGTTGGCACGTCAGACAAAACCAATTGCTTCTGGCTGACCTTCGGTGACACAATTCGTCTTGGCTTGAGAGACTGCTGCGCGGGCCATGTATGCGTCAAGAACTTGTGACGCTGTCCATTTACCAGCAGCAATTTGTTCGACGATCTCCGTTGCTGAAAATAATCGTCAGGTTGTTCAGACAACGAAATAGGTTGAAGTTCTACCTGTCGCGCGAAGGAAGAGGCCGTGAGTGCTACCATCATATGATATGGAAGCAAGGGCAAGTGCCTTGTCTCGCGCCGAATGCTTCGACAAAATGATAGCTTCGCGTTGCGCTCTGCCAGAGTTTCCCATTGTGCTGCCAGTAAGAAAAGGGGCGGTGGAAAAGGAGCGTCAATGCCAGTGAGTCGGCAATAAGACTGCTTCAAGTTATACTCACATCTAATTCGCTACAGACAGACACTGCGAGCACCGCCACCGGGGAGCCATCACATTATCACATGAATCTTACATGTGCTACTAAGCAAATGTTGCGAAACAAGCCCAGTGACTAGATGCTTATGTTTAGGATGCACTGGCAAGACAGTCGACCACTCTGCATGTGGCGGCCAACTTGAAACCCCCGCGCCACTCCAAGCGCCTCATCACTTCCAACACCTTCTCGTCCTCCTGCTTCCTCCCCACGACTCGGATCTGCACGCACACGGGTACACCCGCCATACCACTGGGTCGTACGTCGGCGTCGGTTGTACATCTGTTTTTCCGAGGATCGCCGACCAGGTCCGCAGAGAGTGCGTCTGGCTTGGGGTCAACGTGTGTCACAAGGACGATGCCCACTGGTGGGTCGATGGTGTTGTAGAGCGCCGTGCATGCTAGGGGAGACAGCCCCGCAGAACCGCTAGACGACGAGACGGGGGAACATGACGGTACCGACGACGAAGACATAATAATGCTTATCCGTGCGGAATGGTGGGCAGCGCCTGGACGGGCGCAATGATCGCGACGATTCGAGGCATATTCATCCCAGACCTTGTTGAAGGGTTCATCAGATAGGAAGATGAGAGCCCATTCACACTCCAAGTTTATACCCCGCTTTTGACTTTGTTGTGCCGGTGAATTGGGTAGGCGGTTTCGAGCCGGCGAAAACTCTCGTCAGGGGCCTACCGCTAACCTCGCTGCCCTTCCGAGACCGTTTAGGGTACCAGTTGCCAATCTTAAGCCCTATCGAGGGAGTTGACCAGCCCACGTAGTGGCCCGCGTACGCGGGGGCGCGACCCCGGATAGATCGGTTGCAATGTGGGTAAAAGGGAGGCTTCCTGCCTGGACATGCCCCAGATGCGCTTTGTCGCTGCCATGCGGTCCCCACGATGGAGTCGTTCCATCGTGGGATCGCTTTTCGCCATCCGTGAAGGATTCGACGAGGCGACACAGACCATGGACAAGCTCATCTCCGTGAAATGTTTGAGCCACCCAACTAACCAAGCAAGGCAGCAACGTCCCGAGTTTCCAATAATTTGCTCCATCGTATGTATTATCATTTGGGGTACCAGCGGTTTGAGGGCAACTCCATAGCTGTTGTTGCTAAGCTCCGGATTCCTACATCAAACCGTCCCACCTGTACTAGATAAATGGCATAAATCAGAGCTGAGTGCCTGTGATCACAGTTGCAGTGTTGCTTAGCATCAGTGAATTTGTATTGTTGTATAGCAGCTCGAAACCTGCTTGACGACTGATCAGAGTCCTGTAGGTAGCCGGATGAGAAACGACTTTGCTAAGAAAAGCGAGGATCTATACAACAATCAGCATCCCGAGCTGCAGTAAAAAATATGAGACAATGTACTTGGGTCCCATTCCAACCGTAAGCCCTTGGGAATTCAAGTTGGTAGCCGAACGCAACCACGGGAGTGAATTTGGTGCTCGTATTAAAAATGGGGGAGGGCGCAGGTGATTGCCGTCTGGAAACCCGACGGACTCGGACAGAAGGAGGCCGATATATACGGTGAGCGTATGGGTCTTCAGTAAGGTTAGGCATACACTGAAATTAGGAACCAGAGCGTTGATCGGAGGAAACTGATTCTAGAAACCTATGTGATCACATTCCGAAGCCAATCTCCGCCAGTAGTAGGGTCAGCATAGAATTAACCTTATACTCACCACCGGCGGAGATGAAGGGAGGAAGTGCTATACCTGGTAACCTTTAGTTTCCTACCAAATCGCAGTGAAGTGGACCTCGGACGTAGGGATTGAAACGGATTTTACGGGGCCACTTCTCATTATAAATGGGGAGTGGCTGCCGTTTCGGATAGAGTACTCCCCTGCTTCAACCTATAGCGTAATTGTACACAGTGGGTTCATCTTTGTGTTAGTTCAAGCTTGACACCTACCTTGACAGACCGTTGTTATTCTCTGCCCCAACTGCAGCTGCTGGCGTGACCACACAGGCTGGGCAAATGACGAGACCGCACATGAACAGTTATTACTGGGCTGGTAATTCCGGCAACACCAAGGATTATTGAACGCTGATTACGGCCTCAATGATGCCCAACCACAGTAGGGCAACGCCCTGTTATGCTCGGAAGAATAGAAATTTCGATTTCCTACCTTAACGCGCTAGGGCTATACCGCATGGGGATTGTACGATGGCGTGCATGTAGGGTGTTGTTCCGTGACGTTTGTGCTGAGTCAGCACTCGACTGCCTCCCACAAGGTTTCCTGGCCGGGACTGCCTGGCAACATACATGAGGCTCCTGTTCGGAAAGCGGAAAGAATATTATATTACCGAGCGTAGTTGGATTCTAGTAGTACAACATAGCGCTTCATTAAGGCCGGACCTTCAAAGAATTCTTGGCCCACCACCACCGTTAGATTCCTATCAACCTTTTCCGGTACACGTCATCCGTCCCTTACAAATGTGCTTGGCCCTTAATCTGTCTCAAAGAAGCCAAATATGCTGTCGCTGGATCTGTTGCTTTGTGTCATTGAAGCCTTGTGCACTGTCGTGTTTCGGGTTTTGCCATTGCCGCCAGAGTCGCGGCCAGACTATGACTCAGAATTCATGTCAGCTGTTGCGGTAGAGTGAGGCATGCATTGTCCCAATGATGACTACGTCCTCGGACGAAGTCGCCAGGATCACATAAAAAGTTCGGCCAAGATCCATACCAACTGGTCAGGCGCATTCATTTACCTCCATGTCTTTGTTAAAACCACCACTTCTGCTCCTCTCAGCGATATTCTATGACATGGCAATTGACTACCCCTCTCCTGCGCATCCTGAAGCTAGGATTGCAGTGACGTCCATCCGAGAGCGGTTGTGGAAGCACGCTGTCGTACCCTGCAGCCTATTCATGAAGGTCTCCTCAAAGTCATCTCCAACCATGAAATTCTAATTTCTGATCTGTTCAATTAGGGCACAGCGTACCTAACCGCCGTGGCGGAATCGATGCTCATTCTTGGCTCGCTGTACTACGACGATGCGCATCGGCCGTCCGGTACCATCTCGATCGTTCTGAATGCGCTCGGACCGACCGAGGCTAGCCAACTGACCATACCATTCGTCATTAGTGTGTGCCTCGTCGTCACAGGGGGAATCATCCGTGTCAAGTGCTTCCGGGCCCTCGGTCCATACTTTACATTCACGCAATGCATCCGCAAGGATCACAGGCTCATCATGTCTGGTCCATATGCCGTGGTTCGACATCCGGCCTATGCAAGCATGTTTATCTGCATTCTTGGGTCGTCCATCATGTATGGCAGTCCTGGTTCGTGGTTGCGCGCGTCAGGCGTGCTGAGTGTGCCGTGGGTCAGAGCCGCATTTGGGGGTTGGTGGTTGCTCATGGTAGCGTCTGTCATAACACTCTTCAGTCGGCCGATAGACGAGGATCGCTTTTTAGCGGAGAGGTTTGGGAAGGAATGGGAGGATTGGGCAAAGCGGGTCAAGTATAAGCTCGTGCCTTTTGTTTACTAGGAAAGGTTGCTTTCGATCAACACCGTACGATGATTTCGCCAGGATCACTTGCAAGTAAACGTCTTCTCGTGCGAATCATTTGATCGGTAGCTTGGATGCCACTTACTGAGATACTAATTCGTTGACACAACTAATCAAAGGTTCAACTCATCCAGATGAAGCGTGGTCAATACATTACTTGCTCGATCCAGCCCTTGAAGCCTGAGAGGTGGTATGGAGTTTCATTCGGAGCAAGAAATGCCAACATATTGGATGAACTGTCAGCGTCAGTGTCAAAGTCGTGCCAACACAATGCAGTCGGGTGGGTTATGATATGAATCAGGGCGACATTTCCCTTTTATATCAAGATGAGCCCCTATTACCCATTAGATTTCCACTCGCTTGGTAGACGGTCGCCGCCTGAATCTGGTACATTAGCTCTTATCCTTGTATATAAACTGAGCGATCACAACCTGCGAACGCGGCTCTGACCCACGGCACCTAGCACGCCCGACGTGTACCATGTGCATCAGCCGGATGTCGAACCATGGCATATAGCCCGGTCGTGACGAGCTTGCGATCCCTGCGGATGTACAGTATTGTGTGAATGTATCATCTTATGTTCTGATAATATTGTCAGGCATCCTTATAGAGTGAAGCTCTGCCCGCTTTGCTTAGGCAAGATAGTCCCGGGGACTTCTAATCAGAAGCCGACGAAGGGTCGGTCTAAAAGACATCGAATGCGATCCCGTAGCTGGCCTTTCTAAGCATCAAACCACATGTCAAAGCTTCGTGAGTCAGAAAAAACCCCTACGAGAGGCCGTAGACCCTAATATGCAGAGGAACGGACACATCGTCGTCCCACCCGCTCTGGCGAATATCGTAGCCAAGCATCTAGGGCGTAGAATGCATAGGGCAGAACAGATTGTGTGGAACAGAATCGGGAACTTTGATTGAAACGCAAATAAAGGCCAGGACTGCGCCTGTATCCAGAAATCAGTAACTTATCGGAAGAGTGTGCTCGACATAGATGGGGTGATGATAAAATGCATTGCAACTTGTGTATCGTTCTCATACTTGTTATCGTCTTTAAACACCTAGCCAGTCCGATCTAGGTAGATCGTGAGATCAAGTTCTATTCAAACCCGTCTCGCACCTCCCGATCAACCAACACCTCTCGGACAACAAGGACAAGTTTTCTCGCCTCCAGAATTCTCCAAAGCCTCTCCTCCATTTCATCGTGCGATCCGGTGCAAACTATAGTTGGATTGATAGCTGCATGGGCCTCGAGGTTCCGCGCGAGAGCCGTATTGGATAGCATGCAAACGATGTCAGGGTCTGAGATGAGCGGAGGTGCTGGACGCAAAAGGTATTGTGTGTGCATGCCTGACTATGTTTCATAAGACCGCGCACAAGAGCATCGTGAGCTCACCATAGATATAGTCTCTACACGTGCTTGGGATCTTGACGTCCATAACACGCTCACCAACTTTCAAGGCCACGGCCAGTTTGTGAAGTCCGGGCATCAAAACACCTGTTCCGAATATGGAGAGATATTGCAAATTTTGGAGTAAAGTGAGCGCAGGAACCGAGTCGTCACCAATCGAGGGATTCCCAGACAAGTCGAGGTACTGCAAGTTGTGTTTCAGAGCTACGATGTGGAACACTCTGAGAAAACACATGTTATAGAGCAGAGGAGACATCAAGACACTCGAGCAAACCCTTCATTGCCGATACCGGTGTTCGCGAGGACGAGTTTGTGTATCTGGTGGAGCGAATGAATGAATGTGAGGTCAAAGTCGTCCCGGAAGCGTCCTCCTGCAAAGGAAAGCATCCTCAAATGCTTAAACCACCCTGGTTGGCTGAATGCTATATTGCCAAGGTGGAGTTATGGTATTCGGGAGAACGAGGTGAGAATCGTACCACGCATAATGTCACCTTGAGGGAAATCTAACTCGTTGACAGCACTCATCGTAGGCCCAAGGTCCAGACGACGGAATTCCGCATCGATAAGTGCGGTCAATGCATACTCGTTCAGGGCGCCTAAAAGGGCATCAAGGTTGCTTATAGAGTTGAGATATGTATGCATATACCTCTTTCTCCTAGCATATTAACGAGGGCTTGGTGACACTCATAACGATATTGAACATTGGTTTCTGGCCAAATGTGCTCGACAGAATCTGCCGCCTCTCTGAAACCCATTCGCGGAAAGACTTGATCGAGACGTAAAAGAAGAGACCGCGTTGTCACTCTATCCTCTACGTCGCATTCGGGAGCGGAGGCTAGCACTTGCATATCAGCAGCGAAGGGATGGACACACAAACACGATTTCAGGGATGCAAATTGATTGGACTACCTGATGTATTTCCGTGTCGTTTCAATGGTGTTTCATAAATCGGCTCTTCCTCTTTCCCAACCAGAATTGGCGAGGGGTATTCCTGTTTGATGTCGCAGGGTTCGTTCCGGCCGCCGTAGGAAGACATCGTCGAATTCTGCTTTGGCTTGTTTTCAGAGCTTGTATACCTTGGCCGTTTCCGAACCGGGACCCCTTCATCGAAAGAGGAATGATACCGGGCGCAAGGACTCGAGTCGTATGAGTTACGTGTCCACTTGCGTCCGACGATGCGTTCTTCGGAGAGATCGTCCGCGACACGGATCCGACCATAAACGAGCGCATGTATGCTGGAGAGACTCGTTCTAGGCAGGTCGTATTTCCGAGTTTTCATGCCTCCGTAGTTGTGGGCAGGAGCCTGTATTGCTGAGGTATCCTTTCGAGAGAATGGAGAGACACGAAGGTCGACATCCGAGTCTGAAACACCGATCGAACGAAACTGGAGGGAACTTGGGCAGTAACAAGGATTTTCGTAGTCAATGATGGGCGGAACCATGAGACCGGCGAAATCATGTGATTCATCACCCCGGCTTCACAAAACCGCGTATTACCACAGCGCAGCGCTACACTGCCAGTGTGAATACAAAAAATGGTTCGCCCCATGACGGCAGTGCATTGAAGCTTTAACGGTATGACTTCGAATCTGACGTTCCAGCCTACTGATATATAAAATGGAAGCTTTCTAGCCATTCATAATGGCCTCTGTTCCCAACAAGCGTATCACTTTCAAGGAGTACTCCAAAGGTGAGCGCAATCCACCAACGATTGGCGTTCAAGTTACCGTAACCTTACCCAGGCACTCTGATACCTGGAGAGACAACCTCGTTTGACGCAAGCGGGACGATTGACCTCGACAATGTCCCATTGAATGGGGGTATCCTGCTTAAGACCCTCATACTCTCGCTGGCACCTGGTGTGCACGCCATGATGACACCAAACCTTCCTGTGAGTTCGTCCTGCCAGCATGCTTCAACGAAGCCGTTTTACCTTGGTGGCACGGATAGTTCACCTTCAAGATCGGAGAACCGTAAGCTCTCTCTCAAGTTTGGCCGATAGCGTCCATGACTCAAATCCTTATCTATCAGGATCCGAAGTGAAGGGGTCGGTGTCGTTGTACGCTCCGAGAATCCAGCTTTCCAGGTTGGAGATCACTTGCACGCATATTACAGTGCGTTGCAGTGACTAGTCTCCATGTCTGCACTGACTCTGATGACACAGCATGGGAGGAATACTCTGTACGACACGACGTCGAGTCGTTTGACAAACTAGAGAACAAATACAATCTCCCTTGGAGTGTCTTCATAGGGGCCGCTGGCTTACCTGGTAACATCCATCTACCGTCCCCGCCAACGCATACATACTGACTATTTCAAGGTATGACCGCATATTTCGGTTGGAAGGAGTACGCGCGCGCAAAGAAGGTGAGATGATTGAGCTTGCCTCTTCCTTTTGCAGCTCACGTAGCCTGTTCTAGGGAGAAGTCGTGTTCGTCTCGAGCGGGGCTGGTGCAGTCGGATCGTCAGTCTCTTCTCTCCTTTCTTGGCCGTAGATGAATGACTGGTGACGTTGTTACAGTTTTCTGATTCAGCTCGCGAAGCGCGATGGCCTTAAAGTCATTGCATCCGCTGGTTCGGATGAAAAGGTCCAATTTATGAAAGAGCTCGGCGTTGATATAGCATTCAATTACAAGACATCGGCGACGTCGGAAGTGCTGGCCAAGGAAGGTCCGATTGACATGTACGTTCCCTGCGTTCAAACGCTCGGATGTGTCTGACTAGTGAGACAGTTATTGGGATAACGTAGGTGGTCAAACGCTGGTGGACGCTTTAGGCGCAGCCGCAAACCACGCTCGATTCATCGTAAGTCGGGAAAACGCCCACTTTAATCTACGCCCGCTCATGTGTTTTGCAGGAATGTGGGATGCTCTCAACGTATGGTCGCGCGCAGCAAATTCCGGTTAGTCGTTTCTTCACATCGTTCACATTGATGTTTTGCCTGGGTAGCTCAATAAGGACTCATCACTCGACAGAACTTGGTCAACATTATCGTCAAGGAAATCTCGATACATGGATTCATTGTCCACTCTCTCTCCTCAAAGTACTTGGATGCATTCAATCAAGAAGTACCTGCTTTGCTCGCTTCGAAAGAACTGAAGCATAAACAGAGCGTGACGAGGGGGTTGGAGAACGCCGAAGACGCGTTCGTAAGTCTTCTAAAGGGTGCATTCGCTGGCAAGCACGTCGTCATAGTGGCAGATGAGTAGTCCCTCTTTGTAATTCTGGCATCAACATCGGGTTTTGTAACGTGTACAAGTCATTATTGAGTTCATTGTTTGCTGCAGAATGCATGACGCCTGAAATGGCCTCGAGGCTGGAACCAATGAGGCAGCACCTCCAAGTTAGATTACCGCCAAGCGGAACGCTCGATCGACCTAGAAGCATTCCTCGTTTCCGACACAGCAACCACCGTAGGCTTCATCGTGCACCAATTAATCACGCTTCTGTGTTGTATAGATTCCTTCTAGATTAGTCCCCCGGACGTCAGGCCAGGCGTCGACACACAAATCGTTCATATCGCACGAGGCTCAATGAAACGTGTGCATACTGATATAGTGTACATGGTGTTCAGTTCCGAAACGCACATGTAGATCTATCCAACACGGGGTATACATGGACCGGTGAAATCGTAAGGGATCCGGGGAAAGGCTGTGGTGTGAAATGATGTTGTTTCACTATCAACGAAGGGTCTGCATGATTCGATGCGTTCGTCATATCCATTTCTACAGCAAGTTACTTGCTGAATTCGAAATTCTTTTGGTCACAGGGACTGACCTTGCCAAATGGCTAGTATTCATAATTTGACCCGGGCTGTGAATGTGAATTGAGCATAGCCGCCTGCCATTTCCGTGGAACATGTTGCATATGTGATGTAACTCCTCTAGAAACGCAATGGAATGTAGGAACAATTGAACAGGTGAATATGAGAAGGGGCCGGCAATACAATGAAAGGTGCGGGATGATTGATAGCAACCGCATGGGAGTTGAGGTTGCTGGAGGACGTGATAGCAATGAGTAAGTCGCGGGTGACATTTCTGGACATGATCTGTCGAACGTCGACGATGGTGTTATATGCAGACGGCAGTGTCTACGACATGTAGACACGGAGCCGTTGATGACAAGATGCAAACTACTGTCACCAGAGCGACATAGGCCTTTGACCCTTCCGAGAAACGTGTCGACGGGGCTCCTCCTTGGACAACTATTAGCAACTATTCGGAAAACGACAAACCAAGACTGACCTGTGATAATGGGCATGTTGACATTGGACGGTTCAAAGGGCCACGTCAGACCTCAGACATCCTCTCCAAAGGACAGTAAACTCTTGCCCTCTCGCTTTGATTTCTTTTTCGGTGCTTTCTTGACTTTATCACCTTCATTGCCACTGTCGTTTCCCTCCGTGACGATCCGACGCTTGAGCTTATTAGAGGTTGTGCCTAATTTTGCGTTCGAGGATGAAAAGGATAGACTGGGAGCAGGTTGTTTCGACTTGGAAGTGCCTTTCAAAGGCTGTTTTTCATCCTGTTTTGTCGACTCGTCATCGGGCGCAGGGAGAGGAGGTAACCCTTTCTCTGTTTCAAGAACGCATGAGGGTGGCGAAAGACAGCGAGACACAATGATGAGACCTTTCCGTCTTTCGTTCTCCGCCTCTCGCTCTGTGAGATGTTTCCCAGCTTTCAACACGACCACTTGTGGTTTTTCGTCGTCGTCGTCTTCATCAGCACTTCCAGGATCATCGCTCGGGCGTTCTGGGATGGCTGGGCGAACGGGAATAGGAGGTCTGCCTGATCCATCATCATAGTACTGTGGTTCGTCGTCGTCGTCGTCGTCTTCTGCGGTTATGCCCTTGATTTTGTTGTGGAACTTTTGGAGGAATGCAGGAACCTGCGACTGATATTGAAGACGAGAAGAAAGTTGGTGCCTCGTTGGTTCTTTCGGAGCCATTCGAATCGTCAGTATTGGAGAGGTGGTGCCAGCTCCAATCTGCACTTGCCTTTTCTGGTGCTACAACTTGAAGTTGTCTTCTTACTACCAACTACCATCGTTACTGATTTACTGCTTGAAACCGCAGTGGTATACGAACAAATGACGCTCTCTTTGGATGCTTTGAATCATGACATTCTCATCTACATCTTTACTGTACTCTCCATCCCGGACATCCTTATCTTCCGACAGGTGCGAAGGGCTCGCGTGTCTCATCGTGTCACGGTATGCTCACTGTTCGGCTCGATAGGCGTCTCGACGGCTCTATCTCGTATCCAAGCAACATGCCGTTTGGATGACCGCCTGCACGAATGAGATCCTCAGAAACGGTATTCCCTTCCCAAAACGTCCTCTGACATCATTCTCTGCCAAGGATCTCGAGCGACAGACACTGCGCGCTTACAACCTCGGTCTCAATTGGAGATCCCCCACGACAACGCTTCATCATGTCGTGTCTTCTCCCAGCAGAGTTGGGGCCATAGAGGATATCAGGTTTCTTTCTCGTCGTGGGCGGAGCTGGATCATCACGACCTCCCTCGGCATCTGGTGGACCTTGTGTGTCTGGGATTGCGATACCTTCCAGGTGGTTGCGCAGTGGAGTCCTGGGAAAGCGCTGTTCAGTGGGATCACTGTCAACACGGACGACCAGTCGGATGGAGCAATTGCCATTTCTGTCCACAGAGATGGGTTTGTGTTGATCCATGCTTGGGGCTTGGTGTTCCCACTGAACCAGGTTTAGTCACACGATGGTCAAGATCCTCGCCATCTCTGATGATACGCGTGGTGTAACAATCAAACCCTGCAGGACGTTGGACACGTCCAGCAAACCGATTGCTATGAACGGTGACTTTGTCGCCATGTGCGACCACGACTCTGAGACGTTGATACTGAACTGGAAGACGGAAGAACAAGCGCTGCTAAAGAGTCCCGATACGTGGCAGGTGACGAGATTGATCCATACACTATTGGTCATCATGCACTCAACCATGCGTAGGACAAACCACTTCATGTCGTTTTTACCCGTGGAAACGTCCTCGTTGTGAGGGCTCGTTCCATTTGTATCTTTGAAGAACCCCGAATGGTATTGCCGGGAGATGATCTCAACATCATTCTGCCACGCGTTTCCAAATCCTTTGGTTGGGTTGACGGCGTGTCACTGGCGTCGGGGCAGTCAACTCCGTTTACGCCCATTGGCTCCTCTCAATCATACCTGTCATTGCTGATCCGCAAAAAGGGGGACGACCCATGGAGGCCGACAGAACAATTCCAATTCATGAGGTTTAACACCGACTTCAATCACAACCCGCCGCACACCTCACATGAGACATCTTCGATCCAGCGCGGGTCCTTTTCATTCCCGTTCAGTCTGATCTCCACCCTCACTTCGCACCATCGGGGCCCGCTCCGCTGCAGCGATATGGTCCTTGGATCGTATGGAACGGCAGCTTGGGTTCAGCCCTCGGACTGGGCCGCAGCTGGTTTGATCGTGGACGGCGACTTCGTGGAGAACATGTCCGTAGCCACGTCACGCGAGACGCTCGTTGTTGCCCTCTTTCCCGGTTTACTGAATCAAGGGTCATCGGAGGCGCAGATCAAGGTCGTTCTCGAAAACGAGGGGAATAGCCCGGGCTGGTCGTGTTTGGACTATGACGAAGCACGAGGGTTGATCGCGCTAGGGTCGAGTTCGGGAGAGGTCACAGTATACCGATTGTAAACAGATGGTAGCATATGTGAGTGATGTTGTCATGATCAATAAAGTTCAGTTGTTACCTTGTAGCATGACTGGGTGTTGGCACTACATGTCTATCCGACGCGACATCATGATGTGTCCCAGTACTTGATCGACATTCTGTATTTCTACACCATGGCTAACAATGTTACCTGTTTAAAGTACTAGACGTCTTGCCTCGAGTCATCATAGACACTGGCTCAAACCTGGATGAAAGTACACACTTGTGTTCTCTACCCTGGGTTTGGTGGACCCAAGGCGTAGTGCATCTGCATCCGCAATCTCTTGCCATACATCCTCAGGTACCACTTTTTCCAGGAAGTCGTACCTATGGCTACACCGTAATGGGTTGTCTATAGGCCTGTTCGTTGTCTGATTATGATGTTGATCACGATTTCATTTTTGGGAATTATCCGAGATCCGAAGATCGAGGTTAGGGTTAATGCGATCTAAATTACATGACATATTTTTGTTTTATTTTTTATACCCTCGTTCCTTCACCGACCCGATGATGGGCCAGTCCTTGCCCTTTCTTCATTAATTATCTGTGCGTAGCACTCTTGTTGCAGTTGACGACGGTCATCATAATGTATACCAGTCTGTGGTCCCGCGCACGGGTTGCGGGGTCACACTCGACTGTTTCAGTCGCAGACGGGCATGGGGCATTTACACGTTGGGCACGGGGCACTGCCCTACCTAGTATGTAATTCTCTCGGTCGGCGTATGCCGCACATCATGCGACGTTGTTCACTGTGGCCTAGGCTAGCTATATCGCTCGAATCAACATGCAGTGTGCACCTGTTCGAGGTGCTCCGGCCTACTGAGAGCCGCGACAAAAGGCTCGACGATTGGCCTTGGAAATTGATTCGGAACCTTTCGAGTCCCCTCCCCCAATTCCAACGTGGGGGGGAAATCGAACGTGGTAAATTTCCCGCTGGTTCTTCCCACTTCAGTTGCTCTAGTTAGGGCTTTGTGCTTGATGATCTAGAGCGCAACCTGGGTCAGAGCGGGGCCATGTCATAATCATTCAATCGTGGTACCCATTGCCCATTGTTCTGCATCACGTTGACCTGCTTCATGGCGGATCATTCCGTGCACAACGCCTTTGGTACCGAGATGACGAGCCGACGACAGTCAAATTTACAGTATTTGATGGTCAGTTTGATGACGCTGGTTATTCGCGGTTGGGCTCACGTTTGATGATCCCTTGTCGGCCCCATATACCGCTGGTCACCATGTGGTTTCTGTTCGTGCCGTGTTCCAGGGTGGTCACGCAATCAGTCCTGTTATGCTGACCGTTGATCGATTGATTGATCATGAGCTTGAAACAGATGCATCAGACGCACCGGAAGATGTACTACGACGTGGGTTTGCATTATTGAAGTAGCACGAGTTTGAAAAATATCGCTCAATCATTTCTAGGTTTTTTCCAGCTCATGTACCTGGCTACTCGGCTGCCATCGCGTCTTCTGCTTTACTCCACAGGGAAGATCGATATCTGCCTGTTGATGACAATGTTTACCTGGAAATCTCGGGATCTTTGGTCGAGATTCGGGGTTGAACAGGACATGGTGCGAAGACATTTATCAAACGACTCGGCAAAAGATGCCTAGATGCATGCCACATGTACATGCGGTGTACTATCGGGCCCGATGTATGCGTTCATGCATCGTGTATCATACATCATGGGTGACACGTGCCGGAACACCTGTGACGAACGCCGAGCGGGCCGCTCCCAAGTTTTGTGAGCACAAGACCTCTGGATCCGATCCGTGCGTCGTGGTATGTGCATTCCCTGATACGATGTGTTGCATCATGTTATCATTGATATGTGGCTCGTCTGTAAGGGTGGACGGCAAATGGAGATGGCCCGGGTCGAGTGAACCTAAAGGCAAACTCCGTACCGGTTCGATGCGTACGGACGCCACTTGACGCCCCACGTCTGAGACACGCGGCCGCGACGGTGACGGCGGTGATGGCAGTGACAAGGTCAATGGTGCCGACGTTTGGCCTGACACCTTTTTGGGGGGTAAATTATGTTTGTACGGCGGTGCGTTCTCTACTTCCGATGTTCAGTCATAATAGTAAGAATTGATACGAATCCGGAAGGTCATGGGGGACACATGGTGTGTACCCTGCGCGTGTCACCCCAATTATCTGGGTAATATGTGACGTATCGTGTGCAACGCATGCACATATACATAGTCACACACGGGATCCGAGACAGATCGACTCAACCGTGTTGGGTCGGACAAAGCAAGGTATCGAAATTTCATCTTGAGATATCCTACACTCACGTATGGACCTCACACTATGGGACGGGACGCTGCGGCGCAGAAATTGCAGGCCATGAGATGGTAGCATTTCGATGGCGTGTCACGACGTCCCAAAAATGACACCGTGAAGATCGGTACATATGCCAGCGTACTATAGACTAATCGCCGGCGATATGCACGATTCGTCTTTCGTTGCTTTCGTTGCACACGCATGCACGCCAAACGCCTCCTCTTTCCGTCCGCCCCCTCTTCAGGGTCCGAGTGAGTCTAATTCTAAATGAAATACCAGGTTCACACGATGTACACGCGTACGTGCGCACAGTGCCCGATCATGATAACCGGGACGCTCATATACCTGGATTCTGATGCAACGTCTCCGTCCGCTCCACATGGGAAAATGGTCCACCGGCGGGTCCGCACAGGACGGCGATATCGATGTCAACGTCGGTTGGTACTTGGACTGCATATGTACATGCAAGGTGCGGGACCATATCGTTGATGACAGATTCTCGCGCCACGCTTCCTTTTTGAACGCACGCTCCGATAAGAGATAACGTTGTCCGCTGTGTTTACACACGCCCCAGGCTGAGACGGCCCTTACTAACCCAGCAGTGACATGGCAGAGCTAATCTCATCCTAAATGAACCCCCAAGTTCACACGTACTTGGTTCGATCGATAACGCGAGACGTGCATAGATGCATGCATGGTTTCGAGAAAGAGAAGAGGGGACGGAGAAGAGAAGAGAATGTCACCCACCGTCATTTTGCTTACCTGGGAAATGTCCACCCGGCGGGTCAATGAGACCGACAGGGTCGAGGATATCGAGTGACTCGGAATGTGAGGAGGGCGGTCATGAGGTGCGTGGTGCGTGGCAGCCGGGAATCCAATTGATCATGCCAAGTGCATATTAAATGGCGTTTGACGACGGGCATGTTGCGTCGGTCGGATCGTCTGAATGCAATACGATGCGCATGATATCATGCGGATGCGGCCTCGACAATGTCTTTGCTCTCGTCACTCGTTCCTCGCTGCCATTCAAGTTGTGTGTTCAAGTTCACTGGTACCTCTATGCAGAACCACAGTACAGCCTCCCACGCAAGCACGTAGTCTAATCCTAACATGACATCTATCACGTTCACACGGGGACGCCACCCTAGGCGCAGCCTGAGTACCACAAAGCGACAAGACCCGACCCGATCGATATAACAATATCGTACACCAGAGAATACAGACGCCCATAGATGCAACGTTTTTTTGTTCATGCAGTGAGATGTTGCTGGGAAAACAAATGGTGAAGATTATAATTTAAGGTTATCAACCCAGCCAAGCCACATCGACAAATATATTTTCAAACGATTATTTTTCGTGGGTGTTGCTAAATCGGAGTTGGATCGGTTTGATCTGATATCGATTAGCAATTACCCTTTAGAAAAAAAAATACCCATGTTTTTTTTTCTTTCTTTTTTTCTTGGGCCTCGAGGACGGGACGGATCTCGTCAGGGATCCCCATCCCCTCTCTTGGTTTCCCATCGCAGTTTGCGAGGGGGGGCTGTGTATGAAAAGAGACTCCTATGTACGTCTATGGTGTGCATGGCGTGGCATTTGACCGGTGACCGGTGACCGCCCGCCCGCGATCAAATGAATGAATCCATCACACGTGTGCTTGTTACTATTAATCAAGGGGGTTGTCCAATAGAAGGCGCCTCTATTCAAAGGCGCGAAAATGAAACCCAAGTTTTACCTAGAATCCGTTGTGAAATGAAAGAAAGAAAAAAGTGGCGTGGCGTGGAGCGGAATGGAAGAAAAAGGCACGGGGGCGCGGCGCAACGACGTTGTGATTTGGAGAAGCGTGTGGTGTGGACGGCGAATGTCGACGTTGAACCCTGAGCATATACTTATATATATGTTGATGTGAGATGTGGGTATGGATATGGATGTTGAATGTTGAACGTGGCTGCAGGGCTGATGCTCTTGTGCGTTCACACTGGGAGTTCTTGTGGATGTGAAAAGTGGTGGAATGGTGGGATGGTGGGATGGTGTGGACGTCGCCGTGAATGGGCGTGTAGCGTGTGGGGATGGGAACGGTTTAAATCCTGGTCATCCGAGGAGGGGTCTCGTTTGTGGTCTTCATCAAAGCGCAGCTGAGACCGGTTATTTGAAAACAGGCAGTTCCAAATTCATCGTAACACGACGCATCTGTAGTGCGTTGTCAGCGGAGGTGGTTGTGGTTGTGAGCGTGCGTGCTCCTAGCGGGGGACGATGCGAGCGGGGAGTTGATAGAGGTTGAGAAATGTCAGGGCCAGGTGTGCCACCAGGGCTCGCCAAGCAAAGGGGTGTGGGTAAGCGGGGAATCTGAAAGTACGTTTCCTGAAGCACCAAAAATGTCGGTAGGGATGTACGCCACCGAGAACAGAAGAGCAGCCGAGTGTAAAGAGAAGCGACGGGAGTCAGAGACTGAGGAGGTCGCCGTTCCGATCCAATTTCCTATGGTAGATGAAGAGGCCGAATGGATCGGTCGAGAATCGAGACTTGAGGGAGGGCATCGACAGAGTTTGGCGGTAATGAGAGGTGAAAATCAAACGATGTGAAGGAGCAGGGCTACGGCACCGACACGTCTCGAGTACGTCAAAATTACGATGTGCGTAGGAAGGATACCAAATCAGAGCCAGTTGATGAAGGCAATCTTATTACCGCGCAAGGACGCAACAAACCGGTGTTTTGCCGCGGAAGAATTAAGGAGAATGAAAGAGTACCTCGAGAAGGAGATCAAGGGACTGTGTCACACGGTTCGGATCATGAGAGGACTGTCGCGTGGGGAAGTAGTTGTCGTTGGCGGTATCAAGGCGCCACGGGGATGCGCCGAGGAGTGCGGTGGATCGGGGTGATCAGGGGTCGATGGGGAGGATTGAGTGCGGAGACCGCGCGATCTGAAAGGGAGGGGGGAAGAGATTGGGATTTAGTTGAATGATACGATGGTGATTAGTAAAAGGCAATAGAGGAGGTGCGGAGTGGAGTGTTCATGTGAACAGAGTTGTGATAGGAAAGGTGAGGCTGACACGTGTGTGAGACGTTGGCCGTGGTGTCCACGGGGGGGGGATGAATATGTGAAACGGACTTGACAGCCAACTCGACTGCGGTAGGGTGGTGGAGGCGCACGAGGAGAAAAGTGACTGAATCGAGATCCAAAAGGAGTATGACACGTGGAGACATCGGAGATAAATCTGAGGGAAGCTGCGTGTTTTTTTTTACGGCAATCCGGGGTGCCACGATGACTCGATATGGAAAATACAAAAAGATCCCGAAAAGGAAAGATGGATCGGATAGGATCGTGTAGAGCAACGAGAGCATGCATGCAAGTGCGTGGAAGAAGTGATGATGCTGATGATGAAGATGATTTGGGGGTGAGTTGGAATGCGGCATGGGCCTGGTCTGGATCTTGTGGGTAGAGGGGAGATGACACGATATGGATCCGAGACGGACAGCCACGGGAGGGTGCTGGATGTCCTCTTATACACGGTGAGGGGGGGAGACCCATCGCCATAAGTTGTACGAGGTGCGTCGTCTTCCCGGCTTGGCTGAGCGAGAACTGCTGGGGATCGGTGAAATCGGGAAATCTGAGTATTGCCAGATGTAGTGCGTGGGAAGATACATGACGCAGATTTGCATCGTGTCAGCGGGTGCAAGTGAGATCCGTCGCCATCGGGAGATACGGCACGGACGACCCATTCCATTCCAAGCCCGTCCTCTTCCCCCTCCTCCGTCCACGCAACTCTGTGCTCTCCAATCTGATCATCATCGTCCTCCTTTTCGTTTTTCTCAAAAGTTTTTTTTTCTCTCTCGTCATTTTTTTCTTCTTCTTTTTCTGACCCTCTCGTCTGCTTCTTCGCTTCATCCAGCATCTCAACTGGCGCGTCGCTGAACAGATCTGCATCGCAGCGCGCCGTCATCGTCCGCATCGGCGATATCTCGTTTACTTGTCTTATTATACTAGCTGCGCTAACACCGTCTGCCCGTCCGTACAATGGCCTCTTCGCATGCCCACCACGCACATCCACACCGCTATCCCCCGCAGACAAACCCCCACTCAAATCCAACCCCCCACGTGCCAAACAACGATTTTCGGCTTCCTCCGCTCAAGAGCCTCAACTTTCAGTTTCGGCCCCTCCAACAGCATGACCCCCATCCCGGCCCCGACCAACCCGCCTACGCCGCCTTCGACGTTCCCCAGGACGTGAACGCGTCCTCACCCGCACCTTCAAACAACGGCACGTCCTTTTCTGCCTTTGGCTACCCCACACCCACCCCGACCTCCGCCCCGGCATACGTCCATCGCCAGCCGTTCCCGTATCAGGCCTCCCAGAGTCAGCAGCAAGATCATGACACCTCCACTTGGCAGCAACAGCACCCACACGCTCCCAATCCACCCACCTCAGCTCACTCCCAAACGCCGTCTCACGTCCCATCGGGCCAATCCTCCTCCTCCTCCTCCTCCTCCTCCTCCCTTGCCCGCTCCACCCCCATCGTCCCCACCACCGTCGATTCAGTCGCAAACCCGCCTCCCCGAACCGCTTCTTCTGCATTCCCCGCCCCCCCGAAACATCGCTCTACCCATCCCCTTCCATCCCCGTACACCCCAAACACATCCCATCCTTACAACCCAACCTATCCCCCTTCTTCCACATCCACTTCCGCGCCCTACACATCATACAACGCTTCTCCCGCCTACACAACAAACACAACTTCTCCCACGTTCAGTCCCTCTACCTCCCCATCTTTCCCTTCCAATCCTCCCCCTCCTTACCCCTCCCAAAACGCATACCCAACCCCTACCTCCGCTTACCCCCATCCACCTCCCTCACCCACCCCAACGCCGACTCAGCCATCGCAACCGCAACCGCAACCGCAACCGCATGCCCATGCCCACTCATCTCCTCATTACGTTCCCCCTCCTACTTCCGCATCATCAGCATACGGTTTCGATGACACCAGGTCGAGCTCAACTTACGACCCCCAAGGACCATCACAACCCGTCCGTGGACATCCTCAAGTTCAAGACACCCGGTACGTAATTTCCATACCCGTTCTACTCAGTCGCTCACGCTCTTCCGATTCCGGCTTTCTCAGGGACTCCCGTGTTTCCATCTCAGATCGCGCTCGGTACCCTCATCCGCACGCTAAAGTTGCTGACGCGCGCATAGATTCGCGCCATGAAATGTACCCTCACCCTTCTGCTCCCGCTGCCATGCCTCCAGCCCCCGCTATCGATGCGCGACACCCCCAGTCCTATCCTCAGCACGAAACGCGTCCCGCGTATGCTCATCAAGCCGACTCGTCGCGACCTGGCACATCCTACGCCCAAGCCCAGCCCCCGGCCCACGTCCCGCCTCAGTCTCAACAAGAGGTCGCTCGCCCTTACCCCCCAGAACCGCGGACGAGCGCATATACGCAGGATTCAAAATATGCCTACCCTCAGTCCGAGCCTGCGCCACGCCCAGGTGCCGGCTATCCTCAGGACCCGCCCACTCGGGTCACCTATCCTTCAGAGGGTCCAACGCGTCCCCCACACGCCCAGGATTCGCGTGCTGGGTACCCTCATGGGCAGGAATCGCATGGCAGTCACAGACCAACAGGTGCTCCATATGTTGCAGAGACGAGGCAGTCATCTGGATACATGTCTGCTCAGGACGCAAGTGGGTACGCCGCTTCCGAACCATCTGCCGTGCCATCATCCTACGTACAAGCCGAGCAAAGGCATGGTCCATCTGCACCTCCTCAGTATGTTCCCAGCAATGGGTGTCAGCGGTCCTCGTTTGGTGATTCGCGTTCTGCTGGCGCTTATCCCGTCAGCAACAGCGACGCCGCGAGGAATGGGTACACTACCCCCGATTCCGTGCCAGTCACAACAATCGTACCCTCGCAGCGTCCCCTCCCACCACCTTCACAGCACCAGCTCACACGACAGAATGGACAGTCGCACCGCTACTCGTCGAATTTGTCACCGTATCCACAGCATACAGCACCAGGCTATAGTAGTTCCCCAGCCTCTAATTCGCAGCATTCTTCCAGCGTCGCGCCACAACATTCTCAATCCCAATCTTACATTCCACCACAGCCTACGCCGCATTCATCCCACTCGTCGCATTTATCCCAACCTGCGCATGGTCCTCAGCCCTCGCACACGGCACATCCCCCTGTCCCGACTGTTCATGCCACACATCCAAACCAGGCTCAAACACAGCCATCGCACTCGCTTCCTCATTCGCAGCCACAACCGCAGATGCATCATCCAGAGGTTCCGCGGCCCGCGTATGTGTCTCCAGCCGACACCATGCATGCTAGGGAGGCAAGGTTCCCTTTGAGTACCATATCCGAGGACGAGCGTGAACGGGAACGGGAACGCGAAAGGGAGCGAGAACGTGAAGAGAAGGAACGCGAAAGGGAACGCGAACGCGAGCGGGAGAATCAGCGGGAACGCGAACAAAGAGAGAAGGAAAAGGAACGCGAGCGACTGGCGGAGCTGAGGGAGAAGGAACAGAAGGAGAGAGAACGGGACCGAGAGCGAGAAGGCGTCATGCATGAGGTATTGAAGCACTGCACCATCTTGTATAATTTTGCGACGCGCTATGGTGAGTGAGCGTTCATGGACGGACCTCGATTCTCTGACCATCTCTCTGACGACGTGTTTCTGACATACGCAGCACAATTGCAATCATCGACACCTCTTGCACAACCATCTGCGGAAGAGCTCGCGGAGATGACACACCGCGCCCAAGAAGTCGTCCGTCTTCTTGAATCCTTGCGATCGCCCTCATCGGGAAAATTAGCAAACACATCGGTTGCATCATCCTCAGCCACTCTAGCTCCCGGGTCCGCACCTCATTCGTCCATCACATCTCCCGCATTTGGCGATAGAACGAGTTCTCACCCCGCGTTAAATGCTAGTGGTTCCTCAGGTGGAGCAACGATCGATCTGGACACGCGTGCACCCAAACGTCCCTGGGAAGAGACGCAAACTTCCAGTACCCTCCCGCATGTTTCCCAGCTTCAACTTTCAAATTCGCCCGCTGGCACAAGCCAAGCGGGTGGACAAACAGCGGCCGAACGCAGCGCTGCTGAGAAGGACATGGAGATCATTCGCACCAAGCGCGCGCTCACGACGAGCTTGGCAGCCGCAGCCGCAGCCGCTGGTGGCACTGGTTCTGTGGCAGGGGCTATCGGAGGTGCGGTCGGTGCTGGCAAGAACAAGTATAGAAAGAGAAGTGTAGGCCCGTTTTTTTTTAATATCACGTTTCCATGGCTGAGCCAATTTGCAATGCTAGCGCGCAACACCCCCTGGAAAATGCCATTCGTGTAATATTAGAGAAACGCCAGAATGGCGGCGCGGTCCAGACGGTGCTCGGACGTTGTGCAATGCCTGTGGTCTTCGTGCGTATTGTTTCTGAGGCAATGTGACCGTCCTGTGCTCAGCCTCGCGGTCGCGTTCTAGATTATGCCAAGCTCGTGCGTAAACGGGACAAAGCACTCGCTGCTGACGGCGGGTCCGGAACGGCGATGCGCATAGACATGGAAATGCTCCGCGCCTCGGCACGCGCGGCAGAGAGCGAAAAAGCTGCACGGGCTGCTGCGAACGGGGCCAGTAATGCCGGTGGAAGCTCTGGGAGCGTCCCCAATACCTCTGGCGACATGGACAAGATGAGCGTGCACACCAGTTCCTTTCAGATCGTGGCCATGGGTATGAACGTGGATGGCGAGTCTGGGACTGGACAGGGACCGTCGCAGACGACACAGACGCCTGGCCAGTCCCAGGCTCAGTCCCAGGTTCAAGCCCAGTCGCAGTTACAATCCCAGTCGCAATCACAGCAAACTCAAGGTCAGGGGACACAACCACCGTCTGCGGGTTCGGGAACGGCGCATGTGCATGTGCACGGGCAGGGACAAGGACAAGGACAAGGGCAAGGGCAAGGGCAAGGGCAAGGGCAAGGGCAAGGACACCCTTTGCCGCCTCCGCATGGGCATGGGCCGCAAGGCAATGCACACTATGGGCATTCTCAGAGTCAGAGTCAGGGGCGTGCGCATCCGGGGCCGCCGCCGCCGCCATGGGCGGGTAAGGCGTATGGACAAGAGATGCAGCACCCTCAACAATCATTTATTCGGACGTCGCACTCGGTCTCGAGCGGGGCGTCGCCGCCTTGAAGAAGGAGAGAGAGGTGAAGGTGAAGAAGCGAAGCAAAGGGAGAAGGGAGGGCCCGGGGCGTGATTATAGCACATGGGTACCCCGAGTCCGATCCCTGATCAAAAAGACGCTGTCGGTTCTTTTTTCCTTTCTTTCCGTTTTGCGCGTTACGACGACATGTGACACTTGCTTTCTTTTTCTTTTTTGTTCTGTACGCGCATCCACATACACGCAAGAGTTGGGGTTTAATGATGCATGTAACATGAGTTGTAGATAGAGTCGATGATGGTCCAAGGGCCAGATGTGTGCTGTCCGTCTTCTTTTCTTGTCCATGTTCTTTTCTCTCGTCACGCAGTATAACTCCTTTTTCTTCCAAAAAAAAAAGTTTACAGCACAGTACATACCATACCGTACGTTACTTGTCATCGCTATGCCGCTCTCAAGTAATCTTAGGCATCCGATCGGCATACCCGAGCGGTCCATAACGAGAAATCTATCAGTACCCATTTGTACATCGACAGGCCAAGGAACTATGTATGCCGCAACCACTACGATGCGACTGGCTCATAACGTATGCATGGCTATCAATCGGGGTTTAGTAAATGACACGATACCGTGATTTCCGCTGGGGGTAGAACGATGATGACAAGGACGGTCAGGATCGGTTCCTTGGCGAGAGCGGTCGACAGCGCCATGCCACTGGCAGTAGGAGTGACCAAGACCAAGACCAAGAGGGGACTTATGCACGCATACACAACGTGTAAAAGCACATGTGTCAGCCATCGTCACTGCCAGATCGCATCGAATCTATATCGGGAGACTGCTGGCAGATATGGCAACGTCCGACGTCGTAGCGCGGAAAAAAAAAAGAGAGAGAAAGAAAAAAGAAAAAAGAACGCGTGGCGTCCTCGTTATTATCCACGCCTTTCTCTTCTTTCTCTTCTTTCTTCTCGAACGCTCGAAGATGACCTCTCTCTGTAGACGTGACTTGGGCCATGCCGTGGGCGTTCGAGCCGCAGCTTCCAGTTGTCAATTGCTCGGTCTTGGCGGTCACGGTGGAGCTGGGTCGACGGGCGTGTGACGCAAAGACGGCGTCCGGAGCCAGAGCGAGGGGTACCCAAGCAATGTGCCGTTTGATCATGATGAGAGGGCGACCACTGAGCAAGGAAAAAAGAAGTCAGAAAGAAAGGAGAGAGCGCGCATGCCCATGTGAGGTCACGATGGCATGCAAGAAACGACGGGAACTGTCTAGCCACTAAATGAACCGAGGCACATCGGATCCAAAGGGCCTGGAGCGGTGAAAGAACCAAGGTCGAGGGAGGCAGTGACGCGGCCGTAGGATGAACAATTTAAAAAAGAATATTATAAAAAAAACAGCAGGATAATAAAAAAAGAGAAGCCAAAACTTAAGGCAAGGTGCGTGATCGTGATCGTGATGATGTGTGTGACGCGGATCGAACGTGTCAGAACGGAACGTGTCTCGTCTTGGAGGTCCTAAAAGTCACCGCGACGCGGGAACGCACCAGGATGGGACGCGTCGTCGAGATCTAGTCTCAGTTGAAAGGTGGTGACATGTTTGGCCGCGGAGGATGCGATTGAATTGACGCACGGCGCACGAGGTGTCAGTGGGGGATGGGAACTTGAACGGCGGTGGATACGCCACGAAGGCGTGCGTGGAGAACATGGGGCGTTTACTTCGAACCATGGACAGGGATGATATGACCGTAACGTGAACCCCTCGGGCGACGGTCACCGCACAGGGCACTGGCATCCTAGACGGGAAGGCGACGAGGCAAATTTAAACTTGATGTGGACCTTGACAACTTTATCTACCATGCAATAGGTCCCTGCGTGTGGTCTGGTTCCGTTCCCAGAATCGAGTCATGACTTGTCGATCAACAAGTGGACCAC
Source organism: Hemileccinum impolitum (assembly GCA_003316335.1). Lineage (NCBI taxonomy): Eukaryota > Fungi > Basidiomycota > Agaricomycetes > Boletales > Boletaceae > Hemileccinum > Hemileccinum impolitum. Next base: position 26,372 of record QFEQ01001232.1, on the reverse strand, counting down.
GTGGAGATATCAGGCCCTATGTCAACGTTTCAACGGCCATTGCCGTCTCATCGTCGCTTTCCACGATCGAGGCTGGTAAAGGGTATTCTGCGAGGCTATACTTGGAAGTTGATTCCGTGAGATTTGAAAAAAAGTGGTCACTGACTCGTCAACGTGCATCGTGCATGCATTTGAACCACGCTGCCAGCCTGCCACGGGTCGGATTACCTTCAAGCTGGCTGTTTCTAGTTAGATTCACGGCCACCTCGTCATCGGACCGTACTCGTGTAACTGCCTTTTCGGCCCGAAACAGGAATGGCACCGTGACACGGGGCCCGCTCCCCGCCGTGGCACGTATTACCTCGCATTCTTCAACCATGTCTTGTTTTTGCGTTTTCGACGGCAGCAAGGTGGGCTTAGAAGTCGCATCCTCTATGTAGACACCGTATACAGCAAGGGATATCATGATAAATACATGATCCGGTTTACCCATGTTCAAGTTCCTGAATGCGCTCGTTGAACCTGAAGCAACACCGTATCTGATCTCGTCGGCAAGTGTAACACGAAACGACGTTGTGTTCCTGAGATCTGCCATGCCTTACACGAAACGGGTTCCTGCAGAGAGCCGATCTTGTTAAATGCAATTCACGGGCGGCGATCGGTTTCAAGTTGACGTGCAACGCGGCTAGTTACGATTGGCGATTCGACAGACATTTGCTTCCGCGTCGCAGGTGATAATAGATCCGAGTCATAGCGAGATGATTTTTCGTCAATAGCATCCGCACGTCGAAGCGATCCTTCAGAGCGGGTAGGCATTCATTCAAATGTCTCGATCGATGAGTGACATTGCCCAATGTCCGGGAGCGGTGAGAGATCGGGAGGAAGGTACGCTGTGCCCGAGAATACGCCGCCACCGACATTTGACCAATGTCAGGAACCACTGCCAGCATTTTCTACCAAGTTTGATTACACACCATCTCTATAATCAGTTCCCTGCGTTTCCACCGCACGCACGAGCCAGTCCAATCATTCGTTTCGATTTACAGTTCGGGGGCAGGTAAGGTGTCATGTCCCCCGTCATTGGAATAGAATGACATTATATATGAGAATGTGGTTTGCATCCGTTCGGAAGAAAACCTTTTCTAAAAGCGAGGTGGGTAGGTATGACATTGAAGCATTCCCGGTGCTCGCGAGCCGTGAGAAATGTAAAAGTCATACTTGATTACACCTACCCAGGATACTCCACCTCCACATCCGATCAACGTCGGCTTCAGTGTCCGGAAGCTTTGAGAGATCCAGAGGGTTGCTGATTACGCCTTACTCGAGAAATGCCACGTGTAAACGTCATGCCACCTCGGAACAGGATGGGAGAAATTTGGTTTGCATCCGATCGTGAGGAGAGTTTTCTTTGAATTCTTTCCAACACCCGGTGGGCACCATGACGATGTGAAAGAATAGCTCAGACCGAATGGCTAAAGGAGCAATGTCAAGTTTCATGCAAGTTGCGACTATTGTACACGAACTTGGTCCTTGCTGTGTATGTCTCGTGTGCATTTCGGATGGCCATGTAGGGCTCAGTGGGCGATGCTCGGAATAGAATGCGGCATACACTGCTACCTCACCCGGATCGTCTCGGAAGGCTGGTTTTAGAACCAATAGTTATTGGACAGTAAAACCTCCGTGGTGCGCCGTATCCAAGAATCTTGGAGCTACGCATCGCCGTCCGTTTCCCGTTACTTCACGATGTCGTCTGTTGAGAGCGAACGGCGAATCTTGCATAGTACAGTACCTAGTAGTAGCTTCAAGTTTCGATAGGATTGAGTCAGCCCGGAATCTGCTTACGAAAGCACAGTTCGGGATTCCCGTGTCGCCTCCAACTTACGGACCATCACACATCCCGACTCTCTTGGTGGAACCGGCGTCAGAGATGCATACAAGTTATGTTCGTGCAGCACAATCCATATCCTCGAAGCCTCTGAACCCTCACCAAGCACTGAGTGCGACTATATATCCTCCCATTCCGTGAGTCTTGCGGTTATTCAATAAGCTTGAACGTCTGTGGACCAACGGGTTTCAGATTGTATCGTAGACTGTTGAGAGCACATAGAAGGCTCCCGTTTGAGATGCGCTCGCTTGGAGATGCTTATGTCAAGGATGGTGGGTGGTCTTGTCCTACGATATCTGTGCCGCTCAGGGTTTCGCCAAAGAGTTCCGCCGTCACCGAGAGGTTACAAATCCTGTTCATATCATGGGTTTTCTATCACAATGGAAGATGTATCTGGATGAGCTACCCCACGATCCGCGTGCCAAGAACTTTAAGAAGCTCGATCCCACCGTGTTCGAAAAGGTAAACCTTGACGTGCATTTGGGATGCTGACAACATCATTGAAATCCTTTAGATGTCTGGGGAGCAGTTGGGACAATTGTACGAGCTCATGCATGCGTCGAAGGATGTTTGGAAGCCCGTCAGTGAAGATGGATTTGACCTGGAACGTGACAAATCATGATGGTGTCTATTCACGATACGGTCCCCTATACATTTGGTCTGGGGATAATACATAGTCCGAGTGCTCCCAAGGAAGACTGCGAATTGTTATCATTTCTGATAGGGTCGGCCCCCGGATTTGAACCCATGTGACGTGTGTCATGCGCTAAATTTACCTGACCCATTTTACACAGCGATATAAAGGGGTCGCGCAACTCGTAACTCGAGTCTCATCGCATCGACCACCATGTCCCAGGCAGCGGTCAGTCTATGGTGACTTATGTTCCCAACCACAGATCAACTCATTCAACTGACAGTCCGTCCCTTCCAACAACCGTCCCTATTCCGATCTTCCCCCGATCATCTCCCAGTTATTTGAAGCCAAAGCGCGCAAAGGTACAATCACTGTTGGCTTACGCAAGCTCTCACGTTGAACTTTGTTCAGGTTTGAGCTTCGAGAAGTTGGCAGAGGCTATCGGAAGGGACGAGATCTGGGTAGCTGCCGCCTTCTACGGCCAGGTGCGTTTTGGGGTCCAGTCAGCTCTAGATCGACGTACGAGGTCAGATCATCGTTCTTACCCGTTACAGGCAAAAATGTCCACGGAAGAGATCGAAGCACTCGCCCGTGTCCTAGACATCCCCCTGGCGTCTATTCAGAACGAGTTGGGTTCACATTGGTGGCCAAACCGCGGTTTAGGACCGATCCCCCCGACTGATCCTGTCGTCTACCGTTTGTATGAGGTGGGGCATCCTTCAAGTCGGTAGTGCTGTGGTTGATTCTCTCTACAATGGCTGTAGAGTGTTTTGGTTTACGGTCATGCCATCAAGGTACGCAAGATATTTACTCCTCCTGGCTCCGAAACTGATGCATACCATGACCCCAGTCTGTTATTCACGAAAAGGTATTTGCAATGATATCGTACGTGTAAATGAACTGACATTTCACCCTGCAGTTCGGTGATGGTATTATGTCCATGATCGACTGCAAAGTCAACGTAACCAAGAAACCTGATCCAAAGGGTGATCGTGTGGTCCTCACATTTGAGTGAGTCATCGAATTATCAGTAGCCATCCTTCTCACAACACTCTTGGCCAACAGCGGAAAATTCTTGCCCTACGCCAAGTGGTAAGTCGATCGTCTGTTGTAACATCTAACATGTGCTACATGTGCTATCTTGTATGTCATTTCCATTTGGACCGATCGTCAGAGTCTGCGTGCGTGTGATCCCACGTTTCAATCTGAGCCGGGCACGAACGCCATACAAGGTCAGCTTTCACTTCCACCTCCATCCTCCATTCTATCACCATGTCAGCCTCATCATCTGAGGAAGGCTCTGAAATACTGGTCCACTATACTACCTCGTCTGGTTTAGAGTCGACCGAATCCTTCCTCTCTGTGCCGTTGGATTCGTCCGATGTTCAGACGGAGATGACACCGCCCATTTCTCCAACGCCATCCGAGTCAAAGATGCGCACGCCACGAGACATCCTCGACGCTTCTCGTCGACTAGGACAGATCTCCTTGCAGGGGAACGAGACGCCCACGAAGCCAAAACATCTCAAGCAAGCTCACCACCGTCACGGTGTGCTCCCCGCATCTGTCGCAAACGATGAAGCAGGCTACGAAGCTGACGGGGACGGGGACGATGGTATTCTTCGTACTGGTGGTGCGGGCACCGCAACAACGAGACCTATCCGTCGCCCCACGTTCCTTCGCATCGACACCCGACAACACAAACGCGTCGCAAGCATGCTCGCGTTCCGACGTTACGGTTCGAGTCCAAATCTTGATGACGGTGCGGACGAATCATAATGCTTACCGCGCGCTAGTAACCCATGGCGTCTCCCGCAGCCCCAGCCCCAGCCCGTATGGATCAGAAATCCACCAATACCATGACTGAGTGTTACGAGCTTCGAAGACGGCAGAGAACAGATCCGGAACCGAGACTGAGTCTCGGGATTGGCTTCCCGGAGGACCACCCCCTGCGGACTCGAGCGTTTACCATGCCCGTGTCCGTACCTGCAGCTGTCTCTCCAAGAAAAGCAGATCCGAGTCTCGGGGTGCAGCAACAGGTCCATCGGCGGTGCGAGTGGTGGTCCCCGTCCCCATCCCCATCCCCCTCAGGGTCAGAGTCAAAGTCAGGCTCAGGCTCTCCGCAGACGGGGGCGGCGGGTTCTGATAGCAAACAGCGCAACAAGGTTCCGAAACAGGTGTGGGTCGATACGATGAATGTGTGTGCGCCGAGTTCAGTACGGCTCGTGTCGCGGTTGCGTCCGACGTTCTTGGAGGTGTCTCCTTCGCCAATCGAATTCTTGTCAGGAGCGTCCGCCGATTGCCATGACCCGGACGACGTCCTCGCAGGTGATCAGGTTCAGATATCGGGGGATACAACTGTAAGGAATAGGCATTCCTTGCAGCGCGTGATTTGTTAGTTGGCCATATGACCAGAAATGCTTGTGTGGCCCGGCGGTATTCCTAGTAAAGGTTCTTGTATTAATATGAAGGCAGATTACTGTAAATGAGTCACAAACCATAACACAAGAGATCAACGTTTTAGAAGGAAAAAAAAAAGAATGCGGCAAGGGGAGAAAGGGGCGGGGAAGCACAAATGCTATTCGTGATATTCGAACGGGAAAGCGTGGGGGAAGAGAGGGGGTCTACCGAAATAATCATAGAATATCTGTACGTAGAAGAAACATGCCCGTGACATGTCTCTTCTTCTACGTTCACAGAGTTCTTCGAAGCATTGATTACGAGGAGAAGGAAGGGTGGGCGTCGGACTAAGCAGCGAGAAGCAGGGTACAAGTTACGAGGAACCTTGGCGTTGTCCCGGAACACATGTGTGAGCCCGAGATTGCCTGCATGAGACCGGCCGCGCCAGGGAATATGCTCCCCAAAGGTGATGACGCCCAGGGTAAAAATTGGACTACAAATGGGGCACTAACGCGCGGTCGAGGGGGTAGAGCTCGTACCTAAAGCCAATCTCGTATACCTCCCGTAGGATCGTTCGGATCAACCGAACTGGGGGGTTCTCCAGGGAGGCAATCTCAATCGCCTTGTCTCGCTATTCCACATTTCTCTTTTGGACCCAGGTAGAACCCTGCGTGATAGCCATGGTATCCTCAAAGACTTCATGGACGGCCGCCCCGCGGACGCCTGCCTAGTTGACGGCCCTGGCACTCAATACATCATGACAGAGGAGGGGGAACTGTTAAGGAAATCCCGCCACAACTGTGGGGAGGGAAACTGGACGGTGGCCTATGATCAAGCCAATTGATCTAAACATGACAAGCAGCAAGCCAATTGGCCATATAGAGCTTACGGCGCTCTGAGGATTGGCACGAGATGAGGAGAGCGGGTTCGGGGACGCGATATCCGCGATCTACCAAACCGGACTTCACCCTTGAAGGGCCGCGTTCTGCCAGACAGGCAATGCAGAAGGCATCTCGGGGACGGGCAAGTCTTCCCATCGGTCGCGTCCAGCCACTTTGTCATCTATCTTCGCATAGTCCGAGAGTTTAATCATACGCAAGGAACCCACTTACTGTTTGCGAACGGTGGGAGGACTGTTTCTTCACAATCTTCCTTGATTGAGCCTGGGTCGGCTTTGTCCACCTGAGAAGATCGTGCCGTGCTCATTGTTGGTGGCGTCACAGCGCTGCTAGTGCTTTGAGTCGAGCGCACATAATGGCGTCGTATATGTATGTGACGTAGAAACCCACCAGGTCCAGAATACAGGAGATCGAAGGGGTGAACGGCCTTGCAATACTGTACACGGATGATGTGATTAGGGGAAGGTGAATGTCACAGGTTTCTTGACAATTGTACTGTCAGTAACGGTAAAGTCGAAGCGCACGAACCACACAGGGACCCCAGCTTGGAAGAGCTCATTGCACAATTTACTGTCTTTCGTGAAACAGCCCATCCAGTCAGAACGAACTGGGAGAGGATTGGGGAGAGAGTTAGCTCGGCGAGGCATAACGGCCTCGACGAACTTGAGGAAGGCGAAGGAATCCAGGAATGAGCGTCGAGCCTCGGCAACATAAACCACTACGTCCTGCAGTACAAGTAGGTGCTGGCAAATGAGGATCAGTGAGGGATGATCAAAGTGTGGACGCACCACGGAGAAAGGGGAGTGGACACTCCGCTGAGTCTTCAACCCCACTGCCACACAACTTGAGGTGGCCACGGGGTGACTCAATGGACACAAAGCCCAAGAGTGTTCCTAGTGTGACTCAAAATCAAGATACTGAGACGGGCGAGTGGCAAAAGCACCCACAGGGAGAGCTTGAGGGAGAGGGCACGGCGGTGCTTGAGATCAGGGTCGCTGTGGAGCGAGACATAGTGGAGCACAAAACGAGGCACAAGGCAAGATCGTTGAGGCAGTGTCAGTAGCAGAGGGGTAGGAGAATGTAATTAGTAGCGTTACCGCTATACCATTACTGGGGGGACCATGGCTCGTAGAGCCATGGTGTAAGATCTGTGTGCGAAGAGGGACACTCGGGCTGTCAGTGCCACACATCTGTCCGTCGGTCGCTCCTCTCCGAAGATGAGAGCCGGGCCATGGGGAACGCCCATGTACAGTACAGATGGAGGTGGATAAGGGAGGCGGGTTGGGTAGGCGGTTTCGAGCCGGCAAAAGCTCTCGTCAGGGGGCTACCCCTACCCCTACCGCTGCCCTTCCGAGACCGTTTAGGGTGCCAGCTTCCGATCTTAAGCCCTATCGAGGGAGTTGGCCAATCCACGTAGTGGCCCGCGTAGGCGGGGGCGCGACCCCGGATAGATCGGTTGCGATGCGGGTAGAACGAGTGGGGAGGAGGGAGGCTTCCTGCCTGTGCGGTCCCACAGGTCGCTCTGGCGTCTGGGATCCTTTCGGATTCCCACACGCACTTTTTCGCTGCCATGCGGTCCCCACGATGGAACCATTCCATCGTGGGATCGCTCTTCGCCATCCATAAAGGATTCGATGAAGCGACACAGATAGTAGTTTGTAGTCAGACAGTCCGACAGACAAATCGATTATGTAAAGTTGCACACAACAGACTTGCTGCCTCATCACGCGCTGAAGCGCTGATCTTCGCTACTCGCTCAGCAATGCCCTTAAGCTCTCCTCCGATTCTTGCTGGATCGATGCTGCTGTCCTGCTATTTATTTGTTATGATCGACCTCCCCTTCTTTTCAACAACTACTTGATTCGGGTAGATGAGGTAAGCATTTTAGACGTAGTTCCGTGCATGTCGATCACTTTCGTGCGATGAAGGAAGGTAAGGGTGTTCTGTGGATTGGGTGTGTATGAGTACAGGGGCACTACTATGTGTTAGGTAAGGAGTATGTGTGGGCGAAAGCCTGAGGGCTTTCTGGCCCGAGGCAATCTCTGCAGCATGGAATGTGCGGACGAATGAATGTTGTGAAAGAGGGAGGCGATCTGAGAGAGGGAGTGGTGGGTGGGTGCGAAAGAGCGACGAAAGAGGTTGCAGCAACGATTGGCTTTGTTGCTGCAAGGCGGCGAAGTGTGCAGAGGAAAGGATCTGCGCCACTTCGCTTACTCATGCACGTAGTATGGTCTCGTGCCTCAACTATCCTAGAATGACAAGCGTCGACTCGGGACATCGCCGGCTTCAAGTCAGTGAAAAATGCGCTCCTTTCGATTTCCGGCTTCAATCTCGTCAAGGTCCGTCTCCGCCACACGCTCTTTGATTACCTTTAGGTGCTCTGAAACCAATAGTATGCACTGACACTTGACGACCGCCATCTGAACCTCGGACCTACGATAATGTAAGCCGCACTGCCAGTATTGGCATCGTGTTTGCATTCCATTCCGAATACATACGTTCATCACGTTCTCTCCGAGTGTTCCCACCTCGCGGTGGGCTTCCAGATAAGTGGGGTCAACAAGTTAGACTTGCCTCAAGGCAACATTACGAGTGGTATCTCACCTCGTTCTCTCGAATACTACAACCCCACCTTGGCAATATAGCATTTAGTCAGCCGGGGCGGTTTAAGTACATCCGAACATGCTTTCCTTTGCGGGAGGACGCCTCTGGGACGATTTTGACCTCACATACATTTGTGTTGTCAAGCATAGAGTACAGGTCCGACCTTGCTTGAAGAGTAAGTCCCTGGTTTGCTCTGCAAAGAAACATTGGGTTGGCACCATCTTTCTCGTCTATTTCTCTCGTTTCATCCTCGTAGCTTTACAGGGCGCTGCATGCTCGTTGTATATACATCAATCCGTAGTCATTTATGCATCAAAATGAACCACACGCCTACTTCTCCCGACAATGCGCCAGCAAACATGGTTTAGGCAACAGGGATGGGCAGACCCATCGCCATCCTCCCGATAGGTTCCTTGACGTCCGTATCCACTCCAAGCCCAACGAACGTCGTCCCGTCCTTGAGCTTCGCAAAGTCGGGCGGGTTCTGCCCAGCGAGGAATGTCTGGGCCTGCTTGGCAATGTACGCCGAGTTCTGGGGCGTCTTCGGGACCGCGCCAATATACATCACTAATGCAATCCCCGGAGTTCGCGCCTTTGAGAAACCAAACATGTACGGAGACTAGAATCTCACCTGCCGAATCAGTCGTGCCGGTGTGTTCTGTCTCGACCGAATGAACCACGTCCTGAAAGAGAAGGCATAAGGTATATATAATCAACAGACACGAATGTGTCCCTTACGCAGTGCCAAAAGACCATGTCACCGGGGTTGACTTTTGGAATGGATGTCATCGTCTCTGCAAGCCTGAGATGTGGGTGCAGCTCGGGCGTCGGCCGAGGACCGCTGTACCCATTACCCACAGAAATGATCCCGGGAAAGTCCGCAGTCGAGATATCTTGGCCGGAAAAGTTCAAGTCATCATCCCCAATGAACGACGGAGAAATAAACATACCAAACTTCCAGTTCTCGGGGTCGAGAATGTCAGGGGAATCCTCAGACACCGTTGGGCGGAAGAAAGGACGGAGAATCGTGTACGCATTCGATAGCTTAATGTCGGGGAAGACACGCAGCGTTCCTTGTGTCGGTGCTGTCTCACTAATGGATCAACGTTCGATTTGGTGAGCACGGACTCGGAGTAACGAAGATGATTGATGTCAACAAACCTCATGGCCAACCATCCCTGGAAAGTCCTGAACACGGTCGCTTGTCCTGGCCTTCCGTACAACGAACTGCGCGCGTCGAGACGGTGCTCGAGCTCAAAAGGATCATGCTGGCGCCAGCTTCCAGTAAGAATATCTTCAAAGCAACGACGGAAGTATTTATCTTCCCATCGCTCAATTGCACCACCTGAAGACAGTTCAGTATCGGAGCACGAACATGATGAGGTGACATGCCATCAACATGAGGTGGGAAACTTCCCCAGTGACCACCAGGGTGGCGAATGCGGAAACGATCTGCATACGTCAATGGAACGGAGAGATCGACACCTTCGAGTGTCTTCCCGGACTTGACATGGTACAAGTTGTTGAGCCAAGCAGAGGCCTTCAAAACGCCGGGGTGAGCACGAGCTTGGACTTGTGGGCGTGTCCAGCTGAAGCGCCGTCGGGTAAGAGAATGATGATGAATGGAAAAGGGACAGACTAGAGGTGGAAGAACTGCTTGTCATTCTCGGGGAAGCCTACCCAACAGAGGGTCAGAGGCAAAAGTTGATGGTTACATCGATCGGCTCGGGTAATAGAGATGCTAACCTTCCGCATAAGGGTTGGCTCTGACAAATTCGTCGAGCTCCGTCTTCCAGTCAGAAGCCGTCCTAGTGTCGACGACGCTGCGAATGATGACCGAGCCTTTGCGTCTGATCTCGTCGACCTCGTCCGGGGTCAACTTTTCCAAATCCGCAAGGCTGACTTGGGGGATGTACTGTTGAACGACATCAACTACGAATCATGAGAGAATCATTCGGTACCATACTCACGTCGGGACCAACCTGTGCGATCTCCGCAGTGCGTGTAGCTAGCTCGTTGAGAATGTCGTTCCACGACGCTGTGAGGCGTTCTTCCGTCGTCGACGCAACGAGCTCGCGCTTCAAGTCGATAAAACGAGAGGGCCATACGTACGAGTCAGACATGGTGAGCCCAAGTGATCAGTTTTTACGGCGAAAAAATTCGCTCAAAGGCATGTTCTTATACCGCGCATAGCCTCGTTTCTGGGGTGATTTGGCCACCTCGTCCGTAATTACGCCGAGGATTCTCCGAGTCGCATCCAGGCTTGCCAGCGCTGGGAAAAGTGGTCACATGTACGTTTCCAACATTTTGCGGCGATAATGGTGTGAACATACAAGTATTTGGCAAGGCGCTTATCAAGACGCAAGAGTGGGCTTTGGAAGACAATGCAGATGGACACCGGGCTGCAACTTGCAGCTCGCAACTATAAAGACTTAAAACACAAACGGAGCCTGAGAGTTATCTTTATCCCCAGAAAAACTTGGAGGTGAACGAACGTTGAGGCATCACGACAACGCCGATGTCGTAACGGCACATGGCACTGGCACGCGGAGATAGTGGTCGTCGATGGACAAACAATGAGATTTTTACTGGTTCCGGCTGTTTGTTCTATGTTTCTGATAACCTGAACGGCCTCGAGCTCATCCGGTGTGTTGAACACTTCAACATTCCTGGTGGTCACTGTACTGAATCATCATCTGCAGCCACTACCTATGCACATTGCAGATGCAGGATGTGCCAACAATATCTGCTGTCCCATTACATATCAAACTAACAGGGATGATTCAGGACAATGTGGCAGCAATATATTGGCGGCCTGAGTTGGATGCATGTCTGAAGGAGTCACCTTTGACCAGTACAGGAAATGAATCTAGTTGATGATACATACAGTCATCACACCAATACACGTATAAAATGGATGGCTCTCAAGTGGAGTGTAACCCCTCTTTCATCGCTTCTCTCAGTTTCGTCGCATCTAGCCTGGGCACAAACTCTACTGCGAATGGGTGCCATTCCAGAGTGATCGACTCGTCAAAGGCATCAACATCGATCGGTGTATCGGGGCATTCCTTAATTTGGAATGTCCACAAGAGCAAGGCCAGACCGATAAACAACGACCGACCAGCGATATTTTGTCCAGGACATACTCTACCCGAGGTATCATCAAGGTCGCAACCAGCAAATATCAAGTGATACATACCGTCGGCCAAATCCATAAGCATAAGAGCGTATGTCGGAGCAGAACTTGCCGTTCTTATCAAGCCATCTCCTGGGATCGAACTTCTCGGGATCTGGAAACGCGACAGGATCTCTTGAGATAGCCCTGCAATATGGAGTCAGCTGTATGTTTGTGACGTAATATCCCGGCATACCATTGACACCCGATTACGGTGGCGCCGGCAGGTATACACAAGCCTCTCTGATCATGATCATACGTCAGACAAGATCTTTTTTGCACACAAAGATAAAAACAAAACGTACCCATATGATATCTTCGGTTGCACGATGTGGGATACCTAGATCATATCGGTGAACTCGTGCAACCGTTATGACGCCGACGGCTCTGCATACCTATCGGCACGACAGGTCTCCATCGCATTCCCTCGGCGATAAATGCATGAAGTTCGGATAGTTCATCCCAATCCCGGAAACTCGGTACTGGAGGTCCGATCAGATTCTGAAAATTCGCATAATAGCCGCTAGACTGACTTCTATCCTTCCCGATGACCATGTCGATCTGTTGGCGAACACGGGCTTGCGCTTTGGGGTGTTTAGCCGCCGCCAAGATTAAAGCAGTCATCGTTCCAGCAGTCTAAACGACGTAATGGATTATATCGTAAGCGCAATCTGTCCTGTATGACGTACCGTATCGGCTCCAGCGCTAAACAGGCTACCTGCAAGGTAAGCCATTTCGACTTCAGACAACTGATGCACGTGGACGGTCTCGAGAAGTATCCTGGTAAATGACGGTCCAGCTTCGTCCCTCGACTATCAGGAACACGCTATTGGCATTCCATACGTAGTAGTAAAAGGACCCGGCTGCGTACCATCTCGTCCTTCACGTGGGCAAGCTGCTCTCCAAAAATAGTGCGCTCAAACTCGCGATATTCTTTGAGAACTCTTCCGTAACCGGGAACATACTTCAGGATCGGTATCCGCTCTACGAGGAACGCGCCAGACTGTGCCACTGATTGGACATTTTTTGAAATCTTGCGGATACGGATGGCGGTCGAATCATCGTTTGATGCTGTGTACGATTTTCCGTACATGACCCGCAGGATGACGGTTACTGCGTATCTACGCCAGATTTCGGGTGGATCAGTCCCGAATTTGTTAAATCCGCGGAGGAGATGAATTACCGTCGAACATGCTGAATATGGTGTTTGGGCTCATCCAGGATGTCTAGTATGATGTTTCTGGCGCATTCTGTTTGCATGACTTGATATGCCTCCGCGGCTTTGGGTCGCAGGTGGGTATGTGCGGCCTTGCGAAGACGGCGAAACCGTTCACTACTACGGGCAAATATGAGGCGCATGTCCTGGGACATGATTTCACTGGCTGCAATTAAACGAGGCCTATCCACGAGCGCTGCGCCTTCCTTTTCCATGAGCTCTGAAGCAACCTGGTGTAGTTGTCCGATTTTAGTAATGTCTCGAAGAAATATACACATTAGGACTTACATACCTCGACGCTGCCGAGGATTACAACGACTTGACTGCCCACGCGTATTGACATCACTGGTCCGTATTCCGCTACCCACTCGGTGAGGGTCTTTGCTATACTAAATAAGCGCGGTTTACAACCAATCGGAAAGAAGAGGCCTTTCACGCGACTTACTTTGAAGTAGGCAGAGCGACTTCCCAAAAGTAGCGTGCCGGTGGACCAGGGGGGAGAGGGAGACCATCCTTGGTGATAGGAGCAGCCTGGAACCTCCTGTACAGTACAGCGACCGTGGCAGTCACAGCAACAATCGCAGCGACACGCCCAAAGGCCAAGGATACGTCCAATGACATCTGAATTGCAATTGGCAGTTGTGGGTGGAGGTGACGCAGGACCAGTGTCGATCGTCACGCTTCTTATAACTGGAGGCCTCCTCGGACGGTGATATGCACATGGTGGAACCACGTTTAATCGTTATGCGCATATAGACGGCGACAAATCAGTCGCTAAACTGACGTGATACTCCGCTAAGAGTAGTAGGGTGACATGCCATGGAAGGCGATTATCCGGTTGTCACGGCGTCCATGGCCACTGAAGCCAGCTTCGCCGCGGAGGCCTGGGTGTGGATAACAGTACATCGACTCAAGGGCCACATATAGAACAGACATGAGCCCACCTATGTCTCCAAAAACAACAAATTGAGCCGCTGGACGATCGACCGCGACTTGCCAGATGTCCATCTCTGAGCGGTTTGCTGTTACAGCAGCGTCAACACAAAATCTCAAGTGTAGTCCAATCTCCTAATAGCTGGCCTCCCAGATTTTGCACGCCACATAGGCACACCGAGAAACGACAGTGACCGAGGACAACGATTACTGAATGCCGCGGATTAGATTTGGCGAGCGACTTATCAGACGAATAGCAGATTTACTGTTGGCAGTCTCATGACGTTAGTCTCAAGGCTATCCCCGCGTGTGCAGAAGAATGACCACCGATTTTCATCCTTTGCTAACGTTGGACACCAAAACGATTTCTGGCAGGCTGTGTCAAACAAAATGCTAACATTTTGAGACACCTATACTCGAATACATGGATAACTGTTATCCAAAAAAAAAAAGAGAAACGAACTGGGTGAAACTTTGCGATCATCCTGGAACATGTTTCCTGTCATGTCTCCCTTTCTCGGCTAGAAAGCAGGCAAACACGTCAGCTCGACGAATGCACTGGTGCTAACAGACAAAAAAATCAGAGAACCGGGAATCGACAACAGAAAACATCCAGACTCTGGAGGTTTCTTTTAGACGGCACTTCCTATTTGCATTCGGTTGAAATCATCGTAGTGGAAGAAGGGCAATATGAGACCAAATGCAAGAGAGCTCACCGTCGTGCACCATGGTGAGCTGCACAACCAAGCGGAGTATGTTGGTGGCAATTTCTGGCTCCGACTCAATTAACCAGAAAAGAAAGCCTTGTGCTCATCGCGATTTCAGCATTCTCACGACAACCGACGGCCTCAGGGGATAACAAAAACTTGATACAAATCTGCTAGCAGGCTCTTTCAAGCCCTCTCGTGAGTGTCTTCGTCCACGATATTCTCCAGCCAACGTATTCTCCTTTGTAAATTTTCTCTAAAATTTTCTGTGCGGTATACGTCCAGATCGCCTATTCGGATACGTTGTTTAGCTTGGATAAGTTTTTTTTCTGAACGCCGTCGTATTTCGCATATTCGGTTTTTGTTAGAGATATTTCACTCACCATTCACGTTTCGAATATCAACGGTCCGCACGCTAACATGGTCGAAGGATCAACAACCCATCCTCATGGAAAACGCCCTCCCCAGCATGCCAGCAGAATCGGGTCCATCTATCGTGCAATGTAAGTCTTGCATCGTTGCCCGCTACACCTGCCCTCACCATCAGTTTAGCGGTCGATCCGAACACATCACCTGCGAAACGCAGGCCGGGTAGGCCCAAAGGTAGCGGAAAGAAGCAACCTTCGGAAAACCCTCCAGTAGTTGGGGAGAAGATAAAGCGGCCTGTCGGACGGCCCAGAAAAGATGGCCTCCCCGCCGGTTCCGTTGGTACACGTCGATCAACTCAGTCACGCAAATCTTCTGCAAAGGTTCATACGGAGCACGCGCAGGGACCCCCGGGGGTCCCTTTTCCTGGCGTAAGTATGGTCGTTGTCAGTCACCCCAGCCCTTCTCACTACTTCTCTCCAGGCCTTTTACCCTCAGCATCCTGGAATTCCTAGTTGGCAGACGGGGTTCACCCCAATGAATACTCAGGCGTCTGTCTCGGCACCACCACTCGCTATTCCTAACGCTACCACAGGTGGACCTTCTCATCAACAGTATCATCTCGATCCCAATCTCAACAGGGATGAATGGGCAGAACTACTGCGAACGAAGCCTGATGCGTTTTTACAGTCCTTACTCGCGACTCTGGCAGCACCGAACCCCCTTCCAGGCGCTGGTCCGACGGCCGAGGATGCCTTCAAATCTCATCTTAGTTCGCTATCTCCGTCCCCCAATCAAACTAAAGACACTCACTCTATTCCCTCCCTGTATTCTATTCTAAAAACATTCTGGCTTCCATCCTCTCCGGCGTACCTTTCTCTCATCGCTTCTGGTCCGAATTCTCGCACCCTCTCCGAGCACAGATTCTTTTATTGGGACCCGCTCCCACTTGTATTTAATGGCATTCCATGCCCTACCTGTTCCTCGTTGCTCGCGAATCGTGGTCGTATCAAGTCCGGCCCAATCAAGGTTTACGATCTCGAAAAGCCGTTCTTTATCATCGGTTGTGAATATGTCTGTAAAACCCCATCCTGTGCCTCAAACGTGGCGGAGGGCCGTAGATTTGCGAGCACGGACACCTCGATTATGCAAGCCCTTCCGACGAGGCTCAAGGAAGAGTTCCCCGCTAAGCTACTCCAGGGGGACTCCGACTTGGGAAGTGGGACGAATGTCTGGAACTGGCGCACGATGGGTGTTTCAAAGTCTCTTTGGAACATGGTCAAGGGTTGTTTGAAGTGTGGGATGTCAAAGGACTCCATCCTCCATGTCATCGGTGCTATCCAGAACCCTCTCAAAGATGACAGGGAAAAGCAAGAAGAGGAGGAGGATGAGGATGGCCCAGGTGAAGATGCACAAGGCATCTCCGCAGTCACCCAACGTGACACAACGCTTACCACATCGCAAGTGCGTGTCCCCTTATCATTTTTAACGATCATTCCTGATTTTCATGATATATAACCAGGACACCTCTGATGAGTACGACAACGCATGGAAAGCCAATAGCGCTACGGCAGAAGCGGGCTCGAGTCAGGCTACCGCAGCGCCACCTCAACAATCGCAACCACAAACTCAGGTTCATGCGCAGGCCCAGGCGCAATCTTCCTCCACCATGCCCAGCGTTTCCCCCGAGGTTCCTACGTCATCCTCGACTCCTGCTCACCCAGCACCTTACACATTCGCCCAGCCCGGCCCCTACGTAAGCTATCCTTACGCTGGCTATGCTTACTTTCCCCAGCCCGCCCAAGGACAAAGTGTACCAGGGCATGCACATTCCGGAGCGGAGAATGGACTAAAGAGACCATTCGGATACAGCGAAAACCCGCCTGAAGTCGCAATTCTTGAACCCTCGCAAAAGCGCACACGACATTGTTGCAAGTGCGGTTCCCAGGATTGCAAGGGAAAGGGCGGACGCACCTTTTGTGTTAACGCATGCCAGGACTGTGGTAAGATTGATTGCCGTGGTAGGAATAGCAGGCGGCCCGATAAAGTCTGCTCGGAGGCCTGGGTTTGAGGGGCATTCCGCCCGAAAATGGAGAAAAATGGCTTCGAGGCCAGCCCAATTCTGTTGTATACATGCGAGGTCTGAATATGTAAACATATCCGTTGTGTGCTATCAATAGATGTGTTCGACTGTCTTCCCACATTTTTCTGGTCGTCGACAGTCCCCACAGATGCAAGAGATATCCGCTGCTGCGCAGATGGTACATGCGGAGAATAGCTGGAACGGAAGCAAAATCAATCCGACAGATTGGGACAAGCGAGCGGTCCGGTGTGCCATCACTATTTTTTTTCTGGCGCAAGCGATAACCTATTCATATTCCGGACGTGAGCCTTAATCGACGTCGTCAATGATGGTTGGAATATAGAACGTGAGGACACCTCCGGCATCCGCCACGTCCCCAATATACACGTAGAGAATCGCACAATGGTTTTGACAAATAGCTAGATTAGCAACGGTGTGAAACTTGAAAACAGGTACAACAGTACCACGTACATGCGATAGTCGTAGTCGAGACGACATGGCTGTTGAGGAATTTGATGAAGCTGCGAATGGACAGATGCACAGTAAATAAAATTTCCGGATCCGGATGTTCCCCGACTTCTGGTTCGGGTGCGTTGTCATCGGGGGCTTGTCCTAAAACACCGGCCGACCGCGGTCTTTGAGTGCGCTGTTTGGGCGAAAAAGTGACCAACATACTCATACAGGGGTTTGCGCATCCCACCCATTGCGTTTCAAGTTTGACGGTGTCAGTACTGATCGCGATCTGAAGTTTCCCGTTGTTATTGGCTCTAAGAGCCAAGACATCGGAAAGAGGGCGGAGTCTCTCAACAATGGTCCGCATTTTTTGCAACTGGGGAAATAAAATGGTAACCTGATCCTCCGTCTCTTCAATCTGTTTTGTCTAGGTTCTGAAAGTCGAGGAAACACACATCTGGCTCGGGACACAGGGGTTCGCGAAGTTTGTCGACCTCAGAAGGACGCATGACATCGATGCGAACATCGTGCGCTACGCGTACCTTTCGGCCAGTCCGTGATACACCAAACATTTCAAAACTAAGCACGGCTTGGTCGTTTTTCTTGGCCAATTTCATGACAAGCTCGTCAGCATCATACGTGGGCAGAATCGCTGCTGCTACTGAGGCAGCGGATGCTGATGAGGATGAGGATCGGAGGGCGGAAAGAAGTGCTTCCGTGGAGAGCGAGAGCGAGATTTTATTTTCCGCGTTGGATTGGATGCGGTAGTTGGTGAATAACGATTCGACCTTGACGACACTGTTCCGGGGGTCAAGCACAGGAATGGGGGTTCGTACAAGGGAGACTTACGACCAAACCTGGATGCCGCCCTCATTTGCGTCGTCATTGCAGATGATGTGCATCTCGTCCTCGGTAAACTTGATGATGCATTTCTTTTGCAGTTTCTCGACGGCTTGTATGATACCTAGCCCAACTCAACTGTGCCCGAACAAAACCACATGTAAGACGGTGAACTCACGGAAGAATATTGGGATATTTTCTACTGTTGCTCTGAAGCGCATGTCCGGACGGTCCGACTGCCAGGTCCTTTAATGAAAGTCGCGAGCGCGACCCTTGTGAACACGGTCACGTGCTCAGCGGAGCGGATAAGTTTCCGAAAAGGGTTATTCGAATTTCGCGCATCGCTTCAAATGAGGGTTTAAGAAGTGACCCTAGCCTCATTCATTCTTCCTTTCGTTCAGTCATGTCCAGAGAAATCATCAACGTTCAGGCAAATATTATATTGTCCTGTTTTACTAGATAGCCACTGACTTTGTCTTGTTGATTGACAGGCTGGTCAGGTGGCTAAATTCACGCTCGGGTCAACAACCCTAATACCTAACCTGAAAATTGCAGGCCGGAAACCAAGTTGGGGAAAGGTTCTGGAAAGTGCTCCTCGCCGAGCATGGGCTTGATGACTCGGGGGTATGTTCTTTCTATCATCTCATGGATTTTTTCCAATAATCACCTTTTCCGTGCTCGGAACCTGTTCTGCTCTCAGATGTACGTGGGCAAGGATCCTTTGCAAATAGAGCGTGTCAGTATCATGCTTTTAGCCTGACACCCTGAGCTGATCCTGTTCTAAGGCTTCGGTGTATTTTACGCCTGTCGATTCAAACGGTCCGACAAAATACGTCCCGAGGAGCGTTCAGATCGATCTGGAGGCCGGGGTTTGCAACCACGTCAGTTTTTATAATACGGTCAAAGTTACACGAAACTGACGCTACTCCAGTTGAGATCAGGGCCACTTGGAAGCCTTTTTCGACCGGATACATTCTTCACTGGTGAATCAGGGGCTGGTAACAACTGGGCAAAGGGATGTAAGTTACGGCATTGTTCTGATGTTGAATCATAACCCATACTCATTCTTCGGGAGGCAGACTACACTGAAGGTATAGTGTGCAGAATCTCGATCGCAAGCTTCGACTAGAAATGTCCTCAGGTGCTGAACTCATCGATCCCATTCTTGACATAATAAGAAGACAATCGGAGGCATGTGAATCCCTTCAAGGTTTCCAAATCATCCACTCCCTTGGTGGAGGTACTGGTGCTGGATTGGGCTCTCTGCTATTGTCCAAGTTACGCGAGGCAAGCAATGTCCGCTTTTCCGTATTAACTCGACCTCATGGTCTGCAGGAATATCCTGACCGGATGCTTCAAACGTTTTCGATTTTGCCTTCACCGAATGTCAGTGCACCAGCCATGCGGTAAAGACCCAGCTAATAGTCACGGCATCAGGTATCGGAAACAGTCGTAGAAGTCAGTTTTTCTGCTCCATGATCCTTCGGATTGCTCATTAGCAAACAGCCATATAATGCATTACTCTCCATTCATCAACTTGTCGACAATTGTGATCTGACGATATGCATTGATAATGAGGCATTGTGAGCACATTTGACCAATCATGGTTCATCAGGTTATTGACCACGGGCAGGTATGATATTGCCGTCCGAACCCTCAAAATCAAGACGCCGAACTTTGACGACCTCAATCAAGTGAGTTGTCTGACCTTTGGTCATAGTCCACCGCTGATTCTGGTTATGCATGCAGCTCATTTCGAGAGTCATGTGCGGTGTTAGTACAAGCCTTCGGTTCCCCGGACAGTTGAATGGGTAGGTTCTCCTTCATGTTCAATTCCAGAAAGTGAATATTGTTGCCAGTGACCTGCGGAAGCTCGGCATGAACCTCATCCCGTTTCCCCGAGTAGGTTACCAACGTAATGCATCCTCCCATATTTTAATCACGCATCTCAGCTTCACTTCCTTATGCCAAGTTTTGCCCCATTCTACGATCCGAAGGCCAAGGCATTCCAGAAGCTCTCTGTTCCTGAATTGACCTCTTCGTAAGTGTTCCCGGCATGCAACTCAGTTGATTTCTCAAATTTCTAGGCTCTTCGATCGCCGAAACTTGTTGGTCGCATGTGATCCACGTTTTGGGTGAGCATTCGAATTATATTCTTCTGACCGGATACGTCAACGTCTCTGCAGACGATATCTTACTGCTGCATGTATTTTCCGAGGGAAAGTGTCCTCTAATGAGGTACGTGGATATGCCCTGGTCGCGGAACCCCCACTTATATCCACTCTTCTTCAGGCAGAGGTAGGGATCTATATTCCTATTATCCCTTGCTGAAGCCTGTGGCAGACTTCTGTCGCACAACTGCAACGCAAGAACTCCAGCCTTTTCGTAGAGTGAGCATCGGTGTACCCCGATGATTCACACCACCTGACTAACATGGTTTAGGTGGATTCCTGATAATGTTTCTGTGTCATTGTGCTCCGTCCCTCCAGTCGGACAACCGCAAGTTGGTCCGGTCTCAAACGTTGCATACGATAATTCTGAAAGTATTTTAGGCTGGCATAGCGCTTGCGAACTCGACCTGTATTCAGGAAGTGTTTAAGCGTAACCTTACGCAGGTTAGTATTCCTGACGCTGAATAACTTTATCATTGACCCTTCTCTGTAAGTTCGCTGTGATGTTCAAGCGTCGGGCGTTCCTCCACTGGTACACTGGGGAGGGAATGGATATCATGGAATTCTCGGAAGCAGAGAGTAACGCCAACGATTTGATGTGAGACTGTTTCCTTATTTTGTACCGTCGACCTCTGATCTTTCTCATCGTGGTGTAGTGCCGAGTATCAGCAGGTGAGCTCCTTCAACTCCGAATCCCACGGGTCTATTCCAACACATAGTTATCACAGTATCAGGAAGCGGTCGTCGAGGACGAGGAAGAAGAAGCAGCGGAACAATAACTCACGATCGACTACGCTGAGCTTCGCTCTTGTGTTGTTTTTCACTTCTTGCTCTGCTTCGCTATCTTTTGATCTTCATCCACACCTGGATCTTATCATACATGCTGATTTGTTTCATAATTTGCTTTTGGATCAATCACATTCTATTCTGCATCAACCCAATCTTCATTTGTTTTGATGGTAACAGACAGTAGCATGTAGTAGTTGATAGTCACTGCTGTTAGGACTATCACACAATCTATGAATGTCTGTTGCCATGGGCTCCCATACTAAAGGTGGGCAAGTTGATACCAAAACCTTCTGAGGTCTTTCTGCTACTTATTTGTGACCTTTCATCTAGAATGTGCTTTCCTTTCATGAATCCATTGTTGCACTGGCTGATGGCCTTAGGTTATGGTGCACTACACATAAGGTAATAGATGACTAAGGAAAGAAAGAAAAAGAAGATCTTGTTAGAATTGAGGGTTCCAATATTCTGGACACTTCTGATGTATTCTGGAGTTGTTTCTGGAACTTCCAGTTTCTAGAGTTTCCAAAAACTCTTTCCAATTAGAAGATCATGTTACATTGTTATCTACAGTGATCTCAAAAACTGTTCCAATGTTTGGTAGTTTTGTGTTGTACATAGAATAGTGCTTTAGGGTATGGGAATGATGCTTAGTATTGGCTAATGCATGTGAAGTGCTGGCTCTTAGCTACCTGATTACCTAAGAATCACATAATTTGATTCTGAGGCTGAGAAGATGCATCCATTTTAATATCATAACATCATTGGAACAGTTTTTGAGCCTTTGATATCAAGTAGGATATTAGTACTTTGTGTACCCTCCTTTGGCTTTAAGCACTGCCTCCATCCTTCTAGGCATGCTTTCAATCAACTTCTGACACTCTTTTACTGGTATTTTTTCCCATTCCACCTGATTCCTCTCCTATAACTCTAAAATTCCTTTTGGAGGGTGTTCAGACTCTGCAAGCCTTCTCTTGAGGTAATCCCAGATATGTTCAATAGGGCTGAGGTTTGGAGATTATGTAGGCCACACCATAGTCCTAAACTCCTACTCCTCTAGCCACTCTTTGACCTTTTTACAAGTGTGCTTGGGGTTATTGTTATGCTGAAAAATGGTATTAGGAGGATTGAGACTATAATACTCCAGGGTTTCCTGGAGCTCATCCTTCAAAATTTGAAGGTAAAGGTCTCTATCCATCCTACCATCAATCTTGGTAGCAAAGCCAACTCCATCCCAAGTCATACAATCCCATATTATCACAGAACCACCATCAAACTTAACTATTCCTTATACCAGTCTATCACTAAGCCCCTTGTTATATTTGGCCTTGGTGAGGATGAATGTAGACCTAGTGAGAACCAAGAACTTCCATTGGTAGACAGTGAAACAGCTCGACTCACAACGTATATGCTCATTGCCTAGATTAGCGACACTCATGGCTCAATTCCCAGAGCACTCTACAAGACATCTTATCTTATTGGGTCACATGACCTAATCTAATCTCCAACCAATCACGCACAGTCTTTTCATCTCAAGACACACAATGGACTTGTCATTTAGATGTCAATGTTCAAACCCTAAACCCAGGTTCTAGGGCTATACCCTTTAGTACACATAGCCTTCTTTTAATTTCCATGCTGTGCTATGCTTCTTATTTGAAATACAGGAGTCATCATGACTCACTTTCCTTGGTGCACAGCTTCATTTCATATTCATGGCTATGTGTGCAGCACTTATTTGATATTGGGCAGAGGGTTGACCTTTTTATGGTTAAACTCTTCACACGCAGAGTCACTATGACTCAACATGAGTCACAGCATAGCCTCATGTGCACGGACCAGGACCATAATATGTACAAATACTGTAACAGTATATAAGGACCAGAATTAGTAGCCAGAGAACCTCAGAAAAGTTCTCTTGGTCTTTCCCCTGTGAATCAGGCCTTGAGTTTCACTCAAACCCAGTTACTCTTTTCCATTCCCATTCCCCTCTGGTGGAATAGTCCTGAATACATCTCTCTTGGAAGTATAAGCATCAGGGTTATTTCATTAGAACTTTTCTCAATTTCATCCACCGTTAACGATGATAAGGTTCTGTGATTGCTGGGCCCCATCCACAAGTAGGATTGGACATTACTGTCTCACATTGGGACACTGCTTATGCCACAGTGAACTAAGTGTTCACTCTTCAGCCACAGAACGAGTTGACCTTCCACGAATGGAAGCAACTTCTGCTATCGCAGCTTGAGACTCTGAGACTAGCTTTAGGCAACTTGCAAGAGTCTTTTTATGGGATGTTAGTCCACCAAGAAGAAATCTACCAAGCAATCGCTGTGGGTCTTCTACAAATCCCTTCATTGAGAGAATGCTCTCATTTCCCATTGTTCAATCCCAATGATGACTGGGATATCAACAGTACACCTCAATGCCTCAGAACTCTCCCCCACCATATGTCAGGCTCAAGGACTTAGAAGGGTTAGAGGAAGGGGAGATTTATGAGCTGAAGCTAAAGAAGCCGAGGCAAAAGAAGGTTTATCAGAGGGTAACCAAATACAAGAGGAAGGAGATGACTTTGACTTGGATGATTGGGCAAGTCAGGCTCGAACCATCCTTACTGAGAGCAAGGAAAGGGCTTAAGAAGCCACTGCAGTATAGGATGGCGAAGAAGCTGAAGTATTAGTGCATGAAAGATTAGGTACAAGCCCTTTATGGAATCCTTGCCACAATTATACTTCTTTACACTGCGATACTTTATCACATATTCCCATGACACCCTCAAAAGATCAAGATAGGAGACTTTGTCCTCCAAACCACAAAAGAAGGTCTTTATAAAGACACCAAGAGTGTCGATTTTGACAAAGAAGCAAACAAGTACTTTAGTACTCCACAAGATCTATCCAGTTGGGATGCACCCAAAGAAGACAAAACACCTTGGGGACCAGCCATAGCCATAATTGCAGGCATAACCAAAAACTACATCCAAGATATCTAAAGGGATATCGGGAGGCGCTTAGACCACATAGCAGGAGATGATGACCAACATGCAGGCCATGTTGGATTCTCATTCCATATGACTACAGCAAGTCGAGCAAGAGAAGGTGTCACTAATGGATGCTTTATTATGGGCCAATGAGCAGCTTGCCACTATGAAGGAACAATCCCAACAAGTGGATCAGTGGACAAGAGAGCTGGTTGGACTTATGCAATGGGGAGGTTCAAAAGGAAAATAGCGAGAGAAGCCAATCCATCTATATGCAAATGGAGAAGAGATCTTTGATCTTGATGAAGAAGATGAGGAGGATTACTCTGCAACAGCATCTACGGGCTCCAAAGTGGAAATATTCACAGACCCCAGGACATACAATGGATCCCCAGGAAAATTCAAAGAATGGTGGATTAAGATGAAGGCTTGGTTAAAAGCAAATCCCAAGCACTTCCAGAATAGGAAGAATGGAATCCAGAGTTGGAACATTGAACAAATGTGGTTCACAATCCTCTCTAGGTTACAAGGACAGTGAGGGTCCTACTTCACAGAAGTCAAACTGAATCAGATGAGTAGTGGGACATCAACCATGAAAACCATTCAGGACATACAGTCAGAGATAGAAGGGTTATTCTGGCCAGTCAATCAAGCAGACTGGGCCATGATGCACCTC